>JAIGNY010001933.1:635000-700000 GCA_020152595.1 Chiridota heheva | reverse complement strand
CTGCTGATGCGTTTCAAAATACATAAAAGTTGTTCCTCAACTTTCTTCCTAAGCTTGTTTTGTTATAAATCAAGACATAAAAGCCTGGTAAATGTTATACGTCGCAAATATTGTTTATGGTATTCAATAATCTTTAGGACTGTTCAGTTGATACCGTAGACACTTAAAAACATCAAAATTCCTTTTCAAGAAGATATAAAGTCTGATGTAATCCTCATTTCTTATGATAGAGGATTTAAATCTAACCCAACTTCCCAAAACAGCAAGTCAAAATCTCATTCCTACCTCAAGTTATCCATCTTTAAAGGCAATACGTGGAGGCTGCCATTTTGCTCAATTCTTTATTGAAATCTTGTTAATGAACATAATTTCCCCAACAGAGACAAAGGAACGTAATGTATTTCTTTATTACTTTATATTATGTTTTTATTTCAAAATTATGTGACACAAAAGTTTTGATAACATGTTCTTGTCCCTTACAAAAGGAAAACAAATTTTCATGAGCTAGAAAACTTGAGATAGATTATGAAGAAATACAAAGCATTTCAGCTGGGCTGATTGAGGTGGTCGGTTCGACGTAACCGTGTACAGGCTCAGTACGGTTTTGCCAAGTTGAAGGGGAAACTTTATCATCACAGTCAATGGGATATTTTTTATGAATACTTGTGTCGCCTCAGTCAGTCAGCGAAAATTAATGGTACTCATATATATTGGAAACTACTGTTTAATACACAACATTTGTTAAGAAAAATAAATTCTGTCGAGTATTTTCAGCCAAATGACAAAAAAACATGTTTTTCTCCCGTTGACTGCAAAGATAACTGCCTGATTGTTTTTCCCTTTGACTGAACTTCGAGATCGTCAAAAAAGCATTGTTACGTCGCCGTGCACCACAACATTCCCGGATGTCCGACCTCCTCAATGATGATAAATCTGCATGTTTTGAAATCAAAATGGCGGCTCCCATGGTACCATTTAGTAGTAGCATTAAAGTTTTTTATAATTACACAAAATGTGTTACAATTTCTTCAGGACTTATGAAACTTGGTTAGAAGATTTGTTATTTTTAATTCTGTCATATGAAATAAGGATTAAGTCAGACTTAAAAGTTATAAGCCAAAACGGATATATTTATTGCATCGTTTTCGTTTCTTTGTTGAAGCAGGGACATGTTACTCACAGCTTCTATTTTCAAAATGGTTTTCTATTTTTAAAATGGATTTCTATTTTCAAAATGGATTTCTATTTTCAAAATGGACTGGAAATAAAGCCTTTACATTTATCATTATACTCTTTTTTGGTACTTTATAAACTATGTACCAGAATAGCTAACAAATATTTTGTTTGCTATTCTGGTACAGAATTTATTAAGCACCCAAAAAAAGTATAATGGTAAATGTGAAGGCTTTATTCCAGTCCATTTTGAAAATAGAAATCCATTTTGAAAATAGAAATCCACTGAAATGAGTTATCAAAGTTTCCAGTTACATGTAAAATAGTTTGTCAACAAAAAAAGTAGTAGATGAATTTTCTTTTAAATATGGTTTTAAGAACAAATGTAATCAAAAAAATGTGAGTATTCAGATTTTGTAAAATAACCAAAGGCTTTGAGAAAAGTTGCGATGTAAATATCTTTTTTTAAGTTTCTAGATTTTATAATGTAGAAATTTTGTAAAGTTGGGTTTAGTAATGGGTAAATTAATATCACTATCATGTAAAATATGGTTTATTGCTTCATTTTTTAAAGAATATATATCTGTAGAGAGGCAGTGATCCCGGAGTAGACACTGGGTAGGAGCAGGGGCGGACTGGCTGTATGGTCCACCGATCCTGGACCGGTGCGCCGGTCCCAACTTCGGTTTTTGGCCATTAACTAACGATATAAAATCGTTCATTCTATACCAGCTGACTAGTAGTCTAAGACTCCCTTTACTCCACGTTGACCGGTAGATTTCTCCGCCCCTGGGTAGGAGGCTAAAACTTTAAGGGGACAGATAATATCATATCCAAACATTTCCTCAAACATTAAATGTTATAGACTACCAAATATAATGTATCCGAATAAAATTCGCCGAAAATGATCTTTTATGCCAAATTCGTCATTTTTTAATCGCAAAAACAACTTTTTGACGCGACAATCTTGTTTTATTTACTGGTCAAAAAAAGTGGCCGTTCAAAGCATAGATTTACTCCCGGCAGTGACAGAAATGCAAGAACGGCGCGACCTCTGACCTTTCTTAACGTGAAAGTTGATATTTTACCCCTACTCTGTAATCGGCTGTTTAGGACAGGAAGTCTGTATATTAATGAAAACTTTGCGCTAACTGGTATATGTTATTCATAAGCGGCAGAACCACAAGCCCCTCCACCCCACACATACAACCCCGTCCCCACACACTCTTCTCGAAAGTGTACTCAAAAGTGTCATTTTTAAAGAGGAAAAAGCGGCCAAAACATTCCTATTTCAATTAAAAGATTATATATCCGAACTTTTCATTAAAGAAAGTAACAATGATCGCCTTTAACTTGTGAAACTTGACGCGCTTCGTGTGCATGCACTCTTATTTCGAATCGTACACTCTTTTATTTCGAATTTTTCCTTGAAATCAATGTTGGAACCCATCAGCTCTTAGTGGGACTTTTTACTATCTGCCTATTAAAGAAGTCTTCACAATTGCCTACCTTTGTTTTCCCATTTAAAATTGGTATTTTTTTTAAATTTTATA
This sequence comes from Chiridota heheva, assembly GCA_020152595.1. Classification (NCBI taxonomy): domain Eukaryota; kingdom Metazoa; phylum Echinodermata; class Holothuroidea; order Apodida; family Chiridotidae; genus Chiridota; species Chiridota heheva. The sequence goes on along the minus strand of JAIGNY010001933.1, from coordinate 697,274 downwards.
ATAGGTCCTTGGTTATGGTAGAGTATGCGAGCCACCTCAAATTTATTTAGTGAAGCACCTCTCTGAAATGGGACCCATGCAGGGCAAAATTTAAAGTGGACCGGAGCCATTGCCATGACCTTTTTAAAGTTCAAAAAGTGCCCATTTCGAGATAAAAACTGTTTTGACAGATTTTGCAAAAACAACCCAAATTTCACTACAGTGGGACACCTTTAATTAGTGGTCCACGGAAAAACAATCGTGGGGAACCTTGCCACTGATCAACTGAAGGCTAGATGAGTGTGAATTGGGCTATCTTGTCTACAAGGGCATATCTAAAGGGGGCAGTGGTTGGCGTGTGACCCTCCCCCTCCTCTCACCCCTATTAAGTCGGTATGTTGGCGAAACAACACAAAAAGTATTATAAAATTACAGGAGATTCTAGTTCCCATTGGAACACTGGCACAAACATCTGGAAAAACCTACGGACATTGAAGCCATTTTTAATGACCAGAAAAAAAGCTTTTGTCGTAGGTCTTCCGTGGTCGCCCCTGGACCCCAAAGTAAATTACTCTCGTTTAATCGTATAACGTTCTTTTGTTATTATGTATTATGTATACTGATTTAAAATCTTATCTCATCACCCAAATATACATATATGTGGGGATGAGATATTGTAGTCACTTTGCTGTTTAGGCAAATAACTGCCTATTTCCCCTACACTACATGGCCACCCCCGTTGGTGGGGCCCACCAGGAGGTCTCATGTGATGACCTCATATTAGGGGTTGAAGGTCATACATTTTTGGAACTGGACAAAATTTGTGATTTTTGCGTCGGTCCGTGGGTTTGTGTGTGCGCGCGCGTGAGTTTTTGGTGATGGCTGTATCTTTTGAAGGAATTATTTGGTATCTTTACAAATTGCATAGCTGGGTAGAGTTTAACATTCTAACAAAAACATAAAAATAATTGGAGGTCAAAAGTTCAAGGTTCTTTTGTCAAAGGTCAAATAAGTGCTTTTTATGCAAAATTTGCGCCATATTAAACTCAAAATTACAAGACCTATACAAACCCTATCTTGTACCATAATACCTTGGTACATGAATTTGTGTTCCGTGGACTGCGGTCAAAAGGTCGTAGGTCACAGAGCTATTGACCACTTTTCGCCATTTTCCCTTCTAGTTATGATATGGTTAGTGTGACGTGAGCATGAATGGTGTCATACAGTGTGACGTGAGCATGAATGGTGTCATACAGTACACCATTAATAATGTTAAAAATTCAGATGTTGTTTCAGTGATAAGGGTCAAGAGGTGATTTAAGGTGGTAATTATGTACTAATTTGTACAATTTTTGTGCCACTTTAAATTCCGAAAGTGCAAGACTTATAGACCTTTTTATATCGGAATCTGTAATTTTTGGAATTTTTACTTTAAGCTATGTCACATGGCCGAAATTCACGTGTCCATAATGGACCAATGGTATGCTAGAGGAATCCTGATCGTCTGCACAATTTAGTAGCATATGGGAACAAGACCGTTAAAAATACGATTTCACACACTAATCAGCCACTTTACTGAACTATTCAGAGACTTGAATTGTAGCGTATTTGGTTAGGAAATTCCATACCAAACAGAAAACTTCCTATAAACTGTATCCTCTACATTGACACAAGTTTTTTGAAATACAAAATTAGTCGTCTCATTCACAGATAACAAGGGTTTTGCTGAGGAATGTACTTGATACTGTTTTCATATTTCGCTGCTGTAAGGTCAACAATTTCATTCCATAAATCCTCGGCACTGAACACCAACGTTTTAAATTTAGCCCAATTTTTTTGTCAATTTACGTCTTATTGTTGTGTTTAAATTGTAAACAAATACTTTTATGTTTCGTGAATGCCGATGGAATGTGAACCCCAAAACATACAACGTTCCACTTACAAAATCACCCTATTTTACGCGCACACTAACGTTAGGCATACAACTCCGTGCTTTGAACGTACTGTGTCATGAAACGTCCGTAAGGCAAATTTTTAACTTTAAATCTTACCTGTTATCGCGTATTCCTTGCGCCGACAGTCTGAAGCGAAGACCGTTCAGATCCTCTTGGAATATGAAAAACATTCCCATCACAATTGTTTTATTATTTTTATTTCTTATCCAGGCAGAGCAGTTGGAACTTTGACGCACTTTTTAGATACTTTACCTGCATATACAACACAAAGCTTATACATTTGACATATGTACGTACGTATGTGTATATGTACTAATTGTACTAGTATCATGTACGTGTGTACAAAATTATGAAGGTTATGTGCGCGTTGACAGATTTCCCTGCAGCTGATTGGTTAGTAAAAGAATAATTCCTCGCATTTGAAAATGTTTATACGAACACGAACCCTATGTCTGTATCACGTTGGTACATGAACTTGTGTCCCGTAAATTCTGGGGTCAAAAGTTCAAAGGTTACAGAACTAGTGACTCTTTTTATACATTTCCCCCCATAGACCTAATCCACCAAACGCAAAATGACGTCATCCGGCAGCAATTTTGAAAACAAATCAAATTTTTGGTAAGCGCAGCGCAAACAACCAAACCGCACAACGCAGCACGTCAGTAGAAAACGTAATTAAATAAACTAGATTCTCGGTGATTGGTCTAGGGCGAATTTTGCCTCTAAAAAGCTTTTTGATTTTTGAAAACCGTATGTACATATTTCACTCAAAAACGAGCTCAAAACCACAATTTTTAAATCAATTCTTACGAGATATATGGACATATTAACGTTAGGCCTAACTTGAAAAGTCGGCAAACTTTAGCCTAACGTTATATATTCGATAACGCCGAATTTCTGAGTGTTCCAAGTTCCTAATTCGCCATTTCCCAGTTCCTAATTCGATATTGACTATTTCCTAATTCGTTGCTCCCTATATATCTATTCTTTTAGCGTTATTTCCTAGTTCCTAATTCGAAATTGACTATTTCCTTTTTCGTAAAGCTCGCTATATACCTGTTAGTTTACCTGTTTATCGTTATTTCCTAGTTTGTAATTTGATATTGACTATTTCCCTATTCGTTGCTCGCTATGTGCCTGTTCTTTTATCGTTGTTTTTAGTTCCTAATTCGATATTGATATACCTATTATTTTATTGTTATTTCTTAGTTCGTAATTCTATATTAATATTTCCTTGATCGTTCGCTATACACCTGCTTTGTTATCATTAGTTTCTAGTTCCTAAATCGATATTAACTTTTTCCTAATTCGTTGCTCCCTATATATCTGCTCTATTATTGTTATTTCCTAGTTCCTAATTCGTTATTAACTATTTTCTTATTCGTAGCTCACTATAAACTGATATACCCGTTCTCTTATTTGTTTATCGTTATTTCCTAGTTTCTAATTTGAAATTGATTATTTCCTCATTCGTTGCTCCCTATATACAGATATATCTGCTCGCTCTTTTATCATTATTTCCTAGTTCCTAATCTAATATTGACTATTTCCTTATTCGTTGCTCGCTATACCCGTTTTCTTATGTGTTTATCGTTATTTCCTAGTTCCTAATTCGATATTGACTGTTTCGTTATTCGTAACTCACTATATACCCGTTCTCTTATCTGTTTATCGTTATTTCCTGGATCTTAATTTGATATTGACTATTTCCTAATTCGTTGCTCCCTATATCTGTATATGTCTGCTCTATTATCGTTATTTCCTAGTTCCTAATTAGATATTGACTATTTCCTTATCCGTAGCTCGCTATATCTGTATATACCTGTTCTTTTATCTGTTTATAGTTATTTCTAACCGACCTTAAAACTAGCCAAGTTTCTTCTGTCTTGGTGCATGACCAGATGACGAACAAGGTCACACTCCAGGCGGTCCACCTGCCAGGCAAGGGGAACACGATCGCGGATCTGTTATCTCGCCTCCAAGGAGCCCGCACAGAATGACTGAATGAGCCCTCCTTCCGCGGGTGGCCGAGGCAATCAGGTGGACCCACTTCGTGGGCTACGCCTTCCCATCGTTCGCACTGGTACCGAGAGTACTGGGCAAGGTGATGCACGATCAGTGTCACATATTTCTCCTGGTAGCTCCTAACAGCCTAACTGGCCCGGCCAACTGTGGTTCCGTCAGCTGCTCAATCTTATCGCAGGTTTCCGTAAGAGCTTCTGGTCACGGATGAGTTAGTCTCAATCCCAGGCTCCGGCAAACTGCACCACAATCCAAAAGCACTCCATTTGACTGTATGGCTTCTATCCGCGAATCCCTTGTGTCGCAGGGTCTTTCGGAGGCAGCTGCCCAAATGGCAGCCCGAAGCCGGATGTATGCTTCCAGACTCGGGAAGTTCCGAGACTGGTGCTAGGATAGATCGTTTTTTCCGCATTGACGTAGCGGATTTTTTGTTGGTCCAGTTTAACTGAATAAATCCATCAATACAATCAAGGGATTCAGGACAGCCATAGCAGCTATCCACGGGGGCTTTCCAGATGGTTCGACCGTCACCGACGCGCAGACACTGTAAAGATTAATTAAAGGAATGTTCTTGCAAAGACTTTAAGTTTGGAACCCCGCTCCACCTTGGCATGCTTGAGATATGCAGGTGGTTCTCGAGACATTAGCACAGGCTTCGTTTAAGCCTTTGTCCGAATGTCCACTCAAGGAACTGACGATCAAAATGGTATTTATACTCTCCGCGGCCTCTGCTAGACGCAGAGGTGCCGTTCACGCGCTTTCGCTCAAAGAGGGCTATATTTGCTTTGAATCAGGGGGCGTTCGACTCGTGCCCGACCCAGCCTTCTTAGCCAAGAACCAAACATTAGAGTTTTTACCGGAACCAATTTTCCTTCCGTCACTTGCTATGTTTTCTGACACGACAGAGGACAAGGCCTGGTGCCCCGTTCGATGTCTCAAACACTATATTAAACGTACGCAATCTTTTCGGAACAACGTAAACGTCTTATTCGTGTCCTTACAAAATCCGCATCGCGCCGTCTCGCGTGATACGATTTCACGTTGGATTGTTCGGGCAATCACATGCAATAAATCCGCGTTATTCGCAGAACGATCGGTTAAGGCACATCAGGTACGAGGCATAGCTACATCAATTGCTCTTTTTGGTGGGGTCCCCTCAACGAGATTCTTCGTGCTGCGGTATGGAAAACACCAGCCACGCACGTCTCCGCATATCTGAAGAATATACCAGACTATCAAGGCGGAGTTGCGAGAGCCGTTATTTCGAGAAGAGGACCACCCCTTTCTTGAGGTCAATATTCTTGTTTTCAATTATCAGATTATTCACGTTCTCTCGTTCAGTTAAAGTTATTCCGTTAATTTTTTTAACGTAGTCGTTCACTAACAGATTTCGGCCGCTGTTCTGGCACGTTTAATTCGTTTCTTTTATTAACGATTTTTTTTTGCCGTTCAGGCTTTTTTTTATTTCGTTTATTTCTACTAACGAAACTTTGCCGTTGTTTTGGCGATTGCTCTTTCTTGTTTTACAAACGGAATTTTGCCGATCTTTGACACCTTTTATTTCGTTTATGTTTTACTAACCTGCTAACACGGTTCTGCCGCGGATCTGGCAGCTGGCAGCTCTGTTTGATCTAACTTTACGGACGGTTTGCTCCCTTCATGCTTTTCCGAATCGCCCCAGTCCTCTGACGAACCTTGTAAGTTTTCGTCATGACGTATTGGGCGTTGTTTACAGTTTGGCTCTTGCCTCATTTATTCTTAAGAGGGTGCTCCTTGTTCTCTTGTTATAACTAGCAGAGGGTTACTATTTTTAATAGTTCCTATTCAGAGGTCTTTCGTCTTTAAGAGGAGAAGGAGTTTCGTCCTTTAACCAGGATAAGACTAGTGCGGGTTTTAGGACCAGTCTTTAGAAAATTGTGCTACGACCTGAACTCCCTTCCTTTCTATCCTCGGTTGCAATCTGATCGCAAATTAATAGCATGGAAGGTAAGGTATAACTAGAAGTAAATTTACCCCGCTAAGCGTAGCGGGGATATTTATAAGAATTATACTTACCTTCCATGCATCCCGGCCCGCCTCCCCTCTCGTTCAGGCCTCGGTGGAATGTTAAGTGAGGGATAGTAGAGGTAATATGGAGGTCAGGGCTGGTAACTACGTTTTTAAGGTCAATTAGAGGTGCGTTAGAATCAGGTCACGTGACCAGATTGCATATTCATAGCATGGAAGGTAAGTAAAACTCTCGTAAATATCACCGCTACGCTTAGCGGGGTAAATTTCCTTATACGTAGCTCGCTATATACCCGTTCTTGTTTCTGTTTATTGTTATTTCCTAGTTCCTAAATCGATATTGACTGTTTCTTTTTTCGTAGCTTGCTATATACAGATATACCAGTCCTGTTCTCCTAGTTCCTAATTCGATATTGAATATTTCCTAATTTGTTGCTCCCTATATATCTGCTCTATTGTCGTTATTACAAGTTCCTTATTCGATATTGACTGTTTCCTTATTCGTCGCTCGCTATATACCAGTCCTGTTCTTTTATAGTCATTTCCTAGTTCCTAATTCGATATTGACTGTTTCCTTATTCGTCGCTTGCTTTATACCAGTCCTGTTCTTTTATAGTTATTTCCTAGTTCCTTCGATATTGACTATTTCCGTATTCGTTGCTCGCTATATACCCGTTCTCTTTTGTGTTTATGGTTATTTCCTAGTCGCTAATTCGATATTGACTGTTTCCTTATTCGTCGCTCGCTATATATGTTTATTCCTTGCAAAGTTTACTAAATGTTTTCCAAGATTATTGTGAAGAGAATGATTTGACTGTAAACTCAGATAAAACGAAGGTAATGGTTTTTAGAAAGGGTGGACACATTGCAAGAAGTGAACGTTTTTATTTCAAAGGCAAAATTATTGAGACTGTAAATAACTATAATTACTTGGGATTAAATTTTACGCCAAAAGGAGTATGGTCAAAATCCCAAGTTCAACAGAGTTCAAAGTCTAAGGTTGCTTTATTCAATTTTAAGAAAATTTTGTCTAGAACTATTGATTTACCTGTAAGTAATATCCTTCAAATTTTTGATCAAAAGATAATGCCTATTTTAACATACGGTTCTGAGTTATGGGTCTTACCCCCATGAAAGTACAATACGAGTTTACAATTCGTTTCATAAATATGTTTTAGGTTTACCACCAAATGCCATAAATATTATAGCTCTAGGAGAGCTGGGTCGCTTTTCCTTTAAAAGTCAAACAATACTAAAACAAATAACATATTGGTTAAGACTTCTTATTCTTGATAAAGACAGGTATCAGACTCATTGTTATGTAGAACAAAGAATATTGGCAAACAAAGGAGTGCTATCATGGGGACTGTGTGTTAAAAATATTTTGTATGAAACTGGGTTTGGTAATGTTTGGGAAGGGCAGGGAGAAGGGATTACTACACATTTCTATGAAAATTTTAAGCAGCGAGTTTTTGATATAGATAGACAGAACTGGTTGAGTGATATTAAATCTAGAAGTTCTTTGCGTTGTTATGCACAATTTAAAACAGAAAGCTATGCAGAGCCATACCTATTATTCAATAATGTTTTTAAGTTTAAAAAGTTGGTCTCCAAAATCAGATGTGCTTGCCTTGAAATTGAAGTCAACGAAGGCCGTTATTGTAATATAACCTATGAACAGAGGTTCTGTCAGGTTTGCAATTTGAAAGAAGTTGGAGATGAATATCATTTTCTCCTAATTTGTCCATCCCTTTCTGAAATCCGCTGTAAATTTATCCCAAAATATTTCTTTCAGACTGCAACTAGAACAAAATGTAATATTTTATTAGCAGCTAGTTCTAAATACTTATTTTTGCAGTTATCACACTTTATTTTACACGCAATGGAAGCAAGACGTTTGTTTCTTTCTCTTTGATTATTGTTTGTTGTAAGAACCTCAATCATGTACCATTTAATTTTATCGTTAATGTTTGTGACAAAGGCCAGATGGCCTAGAGCACTGTAATAAATTGTATTGTATTGTATTGTATATACCAGTCCTGTTCTTTTATAGTTGTTTCCTAGTTCTTAATTCGATATTGACTATTTCCTAATTCGTTTCTCGCTATATACATGTTTTCTTAATATTATTTCCTAGTTCGTAATTCGATATTGACTATTTCCTAATTCGTTGCTCCTTATATATTTACTCTTGTATCGTTATTTCCTAGTTCCTTATTCGATATTGACTATTTCCTTATTCGTAGCTCGATATATACCCGTTCTCTTATCTGCCAGATTTTATCATATTTCCTAGCTCGTAAAATATCTGCTCTGTATTCGTTATTTCCTAGTTCCTAACACGATATTGACTATATCCTTACTCGTTGCTCCCTATATACCTGTTCTTTTATCGTTATTTCCTAGTTCCTAGTTCGAAATTCACCATTTTCTCATTCGTTGCTCCCTATATACCTGCTCTTTTAACGTTATTTTCAAGTTCCTAGTTCAATAATGACTATTTTCTCATTCGTTGCTTCCTACACTCTAAAAAAATATTGATCGAACATCTAACCATTGTTCTTGGTTAGCTCAAATTTGTTCTGATTTGACCACAGTGTAGTCAGATGATAACCAGAAGTTTAAATTGGGAAGAGGGGATTGGGGTGCAAAAAATCTTCAAGTTGCACTGGTCCCAATGAGATTATCAGATCATTTCTCTTCACTGATTTTAGTGTTCATTTGACGCAATTCTAAAGAGTTACTTCAGTGGTCAAGCATGTTCATCTTATATGACAGACAGAGGACTTCAAAAGAAACAAAATGGTAAAGAAAGTATTCAAAAATCTTTTTCCAATATTTTGATACCCAGATTACGAGAAACGCAGAGTTTCCAGGGCTTTGACCCTTGGACTCCTATAATGGACTTCGAGCCTGGACCTTATGCAGGCATTTCTTTCGTCGGCCGCATAGCATACTTAGTACGTGATATGGTCAAAGAACGGTTACATTAACAAGCATAGCCTATATGCCCTAAAAATGTTCTGTCGGTTTCGTCAACTAAATTAACTCGATAAAATGTACCTGTAATCTAAACTACTTGCCAGGAGCGTACTAGGAAGCATGGCCGTACGAGCTGTCGGCCGGATACCCATCTTAGTCGGGCAAAATCATGAAGGAAATTTGCCGGAAATGCTTCGAAAAATGCCCGGAAATATTGAGGAAAATTTCCCCAAAATTGGCCAAAAATTTCGCGAGTCGGGCAGAGTCATGCCCGACTCGGCTAGATATCTGGATTATGTCCTCCACTGACACTCGGCATGATGATGACAATATGATACTTAGGCACCGTTGATCTTATAGTCAGGGAGAGAGGTAAAACTGTTGTTTATCCCACTTTCTGTCGCAAAAAAGAGCTTCGTCTCTTAATTATCACTGCACTGCATGTCCTAGTAATCTTAGCACTAAAATTTAATACTCAAATTTGTAAGAGGTCAACATATTAAGCACCACTTTAATGAATTATGAAAGACATTTAAGTAACAAAGGGTTTACTAAAGAAAACATCAAGGTTGTCCTGGCCTGTAGTAGGTCTTTATCACAAAATCTGCATAAAGTATGCAAATTGAGGCCTGAGATTTAACAACCGATTGAGTTATTTTTGCCTATACGCAACCATATACCTTTAGGCTGCTAACGAAGTAAAGATATACAAATTAAATTATGTTCAGTAAAACAGTATATTCCATTACTTTACTGACATACCAAAATATGGTGGTCAAACCTGACAACTAATTGTCACTATAATAAATATGCATCTGTTTTAGATGTCTTACTGACATTTTGTTGTTAAATCAGATGTCTACCTGATACCTTTTTAAACCTGGAAAAAATGGTCACTCTTATCTACTGTAGATGTCTATTTCACATCTCAGCTGTCTAATAAATATTATCCATTACAGTTAACCACAAGTATGAGGTACTGTTTTAGTTACCTGTCAGTTTGTTATACAACTGTAATATAGAAAAATAGTATAGGCTAGTAATACAGTAATATGTAAAGTGTGAATGTATACTCCATATCAAAAGCGTATTTTTGTTTGTGTTGAATAAATAGCTGTTAGAAATGCATAATTATGCATATCAGCTAATTAAAAGTACATATACCTTCAAAAACTTAATCCGCCATCACAAAGAATTACCAAATGAAGATAGATTAAAAAAATTCAAACATGATGAACATCTGCAGAAAAAATTATCATGTCTGTAAAAATTAATCTGTTTTTATACTAGTTTCAGTACCTAAAATGATCTTTATAGAATGTTATCAAAACTCAAAGTCTATATGCAAAACCTAGTTTATAATTAAGCATACATACATCACACATGTTTATTACATACGAATTATAATTTGATCCATCAGTAATTATATTCAGTCATATACGAGATATATGTGAAGATAATATATTTCTTGTAGAGATTAGGCCTTTCTTTACAAAAAAATGCTGTCTACCTACCGATGCACATTGTTAAAACAGGATGGGGTACTCCACTCAAACAATTTTTCAAGCCTGGCGTTTTCCTGCAAAAAACAGACATGATTGCCCAAATACATACTGATTTAAACTAAAATACATTCATAAAAATAAAATATAAAAAAAAGCCATTGGATACATCATAATGATAGTTTAACAAAAATTTAAAGAAGTGAAATATGTGTTAATACTAGTTTTATACAATGAAAAAGAAAACATTGCAGTGAGTTGTATTTACAGGGTGCCTGACAGTAACTTGCATATAACCATGACATCAAAACTTAAATTGGAATAACTTGTCATTGTAATAAATTGTCAAAACAGTGGGCTTTAGCAGCTGCAAGGGCAAATATGATGCTTGGTTTGATTAGAAGAAATTTTTGTTTTCTTGGTAGAGAGGTTGTTCTTAATTTGTATAAGCACTTAGTCAGGCCTAACCTTGAGTATGCTATTCAGGCTTGGAGTCCCTTTTATGAGAAGGATAAGTTCATTTTGGAGCAGGTTCAGCGAAGAGCCACTAGACTTATTCCCGAAGTAAGAAATCTCTCTTATGAATCTAGGTTGCGAATTCTTGGTTTCACCACGCTTAAGTAGAGAACAGTACGTGGCGATATGATTCAGGTTTTCAAGTTCCTATCTGGTAGTGATGCTTTGACTTAATGTTATTTCTAGCATGTTTCAGCTTATCTTCATGTGACACGTAGTAACATTTTGAAGTTGACCAAAGAGTTCTCACGGATAGATATTCGGCGTTTTAGCTATTCGCAAAGAGTTGTTAATGAGTGGAATGGTTTGCCTGAGTGAGTAGTTAGCTCCAATTATGTTCACAATTATAAAGTCAACATTGATAAAGTTCTTTTCTAACTCTGGACGTCTTTTTTGTGTGTGTGTGTGGTGGTTGTGGTGTTAGTTTGGGCTTTTTATTGGGTGACTAACCTTTCTTAGCCCGTAATCTTGTTATGTTAAGTTATGTTATTGCATGCTGAGGTAATTAATTCTTAATAGCAAATTTATTAAGAACTATGCACTAAGTCATAAGTCATCAAGTCAAAATACTCCGCAAATTATTTATAAAGTGAACTAAATTGTGGTGTTTCTTATACCAAAAATCAGCAAACTTTGTGAAGTGAAGCTAATGAAAGTATAGTAACTGCAGTATTACCTTAATGCTAATGTTTGTTTTTCTTCTTATTATTATTATTATTTTTTAAGTTACTTTTAAATTCCTTGTTAAAACATAGAAAAAATAAGTTTTAGACAGGGACAGGGTGGCAGTAGGCAGGTAAAATTGTAGGGTAAATCTAGTTGACGTCAGGAGAAAACTTATAGTCGGTGTAAGCTAAGAATGAACAATGTTTGTGCATGGAGGTACCACTTTAGATTCATAATTCAATTGGATACCTTTCAATAATTTTCTTTGGATATTTTGAAATAACCCTAACAATGACATTTTTTTGTTGTTGAATTATTCCACTTAGACCAAAAAAGTTGTTATTTTTGTCTAAATTGACATTTAACCTAGTACTAGTAGTAGCGATAGGCCTACGCCCGCCGTCCGTGGTGGAAATATCCCCAGAGTACGTCTAACGATAATGGTTCCCATCCTCCAAAAAATTATATAAAATCTTCAAAAGAAACTTGGCTGGTTTTCATGTCTGGCCTAAACGGAAATGTTAAAACAGCAATTTTCAGTGGATTGAAAAATATTTTCAAAACTCACTTTCTATCGCAACTTGTCGTTTTCTCCGCCCGGCCCATCCAGTACGCTATCACTCAGTCACTAGGCCCGTTACGCTGCACTGTCCACCGGTCTCGCATAGTTGACCATGCTGGAACAAGTATGCATCATGATTTTGTGTACAGAAGTTTCGGCTCTTGGCCTTCGGCCTATACGTAATATAGGGCGAATGACGTCACGCTCTCTGGTATAAACTTTTGTTGTATGCCCACATAAAGTATCTAAATTTGTGTCAAACTTCCAACTGCTGTGCCAGGATATTTGTTTTCTTATAAGAATGTTTTTTAAATTTTCCACGAGGATAGGAAGTCTTCCCTTCAGACAGATTGTCGCAATTTAGGAATATGCGATAACCATGTCAGATTTGAAGTTAAAATTTGGCCTCACATACGTTTATGACACAGTAGTCAATACCTTTAACATGGAGTTACAGGCGTGCTCGTAAAATGGTGTTTTTGTGAACGGAACACTGAATGTTCGTTGGGGTTCACATTCATTCAGCATTTACGAAATATTAAAAGTATTTGTGCACAATTTAGACACAACAATATGACGTAAAATGGCAAAGATCTCTCAAAGTTTTAAAACGTTGGCGTTCAGGGCAGAGGGCCTTATGGCAGGAAATTGTGCCGTTGACCTCACAGCACAAAAGGTGAAAGCAGTATCGAGAACTTTCGGCAGCAAATTCCATGTAATCTGTGAATGAGACGACCAATTTGCATATCGGAAAACGTGCGTGAATGGAGTTGGATACAGTTTATAGGAAGTTTTCTGTTTGGTATGGAATTTCCTAACCAAATACGTTACAATTCAAGTCTCTGAATAGTTCAGTGAAGTGCCTATGTATGTATGCATATACTGTTGATTAGTGTGTGAAATTGTGTTTTTAATAGGTTTGACTCCATACGCCAGTAAGTTGTGCAGACGATCAGTAGTTCCTCCAGAAATTGATTGGTCCATTATGGTCACGTGAATTTCGGCCATGTGACATTATTTAAATTAGATTTCCGGAAATTATCTATTCCGATATAAAAAGGTCTATTCACTTGGTTGGATTTATGACCCGAGGTCATCAGACCGCATAGTGACCGCGCGCCGCTGGAGGGAAAACAAAGCAATCAGCTGTGTTTATTGATATGTCATACGTACCGCACACAGTAAACGCATACGGACTTGCCCACGTGTATCGCGCAAAGTTTTGTTTTCACTCCAGCAAAAGACGTCATCTTCCGGATGTGACGTGGCATCAACCAAGTGAATACCCTTAGTAGATTAAGTGGGCCTCTTGTTATTAAGTGATATAAGTTATTCCCTAAAGCGAAACTTAAATACGTCGTACGTGCTTTCAAAATATGTCAGTCGGAAAGTGCCTAAAATCCTGTACCCTAAGATTGAAACATGTTCCGCCACCCCTGGGAGTATATTAGAGAGTAAAGAAAGGGGGCGGTGAGATTATCTCAAGAGTAAAGGGAGTGCGGTGAGATCATCACCAAGAGTAAAGGGGAGAGTGAGGTTATCCCTAAAGCTAATCTACTGCCGTGCGTGTGTTCATAATAAGTCAGTCGGAAAGTGCCCCTAAATTACCTTTCCTCCAGATTTCAACATGTTCCGCCACACTTGGAGTATTGCAGAGTATGAGGAAGATTGCAGGAATATGTAAAAAATGCCCCGACTTGCAGAGAAAACACTTGAAATGGGCCTAATAATCGTCTACACCAAGAAGGTTGATGAAATAATAAGAAAGAATGTGGAGCCGTCAAAAGAAAAACAAACTTAGCTGCACATGCCCTCGGCGCATGGCCGTACGAGACGAGCGGCTGGGAGCGGCCGTCCATGTCGGTCAGGAATCGACTTTAGTTGGGCAGGGATGTGAAATGTTACGGTCGGATGTACTGTTTAAATCAGTATCGGAATCATGTCGCACTCGGTTATCTACCGAGGTCATAAACCCTTTCGATTTGGCATGATCAATGATAAGGACAATATGATTCTTGGTCACCGATCTTAGACGGGTAGAGATGCAAAATTGCGGATGTACCGGTACTGTTTAAAACAGTGATTTATTATAATCATGCCCGACTTGGTTAGCAATCGGGGTCATGCCCTCCCAACTCGGCATAATGTTGACAACATGATTCTTGGGCACCGATCTTAGTCGGGCAGAGATGACAACAAATGTCGGATGTACTGTTTAAATCAGAGATATGATATCTTCTAATTCAAGTCGGTTCAGATACAACAATCATACCCTCCTCCTCGTATGCAGCATGATGCTGATACCATGATTTTGGGGTCATCACTCTTAATCGGGTATTGATGTGAAATATTGATTGGATATAGTGACGTCGTCCAAAAAGGATCCGTGAATTTTGACGTAAACGTCCAAAAGGTAGGGAATCCGAGAGACTTTGATAACGTTAGATCTGCGAAAGTGTGGGAGTGGAATCAGGACCTCCACCAATCACGTGGCTTCATCACTGACTGGCTGGTAGGATATACCAAAGATTATTGCAAGAAAAATTGGCGGAAATCTACCAGCACAATCAGGGGCGTAACTTACAGGGAGTGTTGGAGGTTTTACACCCCGAAAACAAATTTCGTCGGGCAGTTCCAATTTTGACTATTTCGTCGGGAAAAAAAATGGCCCAGTATTTAAACAAAATTGTAGGAAACTTAATATGGTTATGCCTTTATAGTTTTGTTTCTTCGCAAAAAGACAAAATACTTTTGAAAAATGTTTTGGATAACATCATAGTTTTATGTTATCTTCATGGCCGTACCAGCACTCCCCTCCCCATCTCCTTTCTGTTGGCCGGACACCGATCTTAGACGGGCAGAAATGTAAAGAATGTCGGGAGCACTTATATCCTGGTATCAGGGTATATCTCAGTCATGCTCGACTCGGCTATAGATATCCGGGTTATATCCTCCCGACCGCCGACTAAGCACATTATCAGATTATGCTGACAACATCATACTTCAGTCATTCAGTGCTTGGGAACTAAGCCGGACAGAAATGTAAAATATCTGATATACTGTTTAAATCGGAAATACATCTCAATCATGCCCGAATAGTTGTATCATAATTATGTCCTCCCGACTCGGCATCATGCTGGCAGCATCATATTTGGACGCTTAGTCGGGCAGAGATTTAAAATGTTGGATGTCTGGGTGTTCAGTTTGAATTAGATATACATCTCAATCATGCCTGAATCGTTTAGATATTAGAATCATCGCCACTCGACTCGTCATGATGTTGGTTGGGCTCGAGTTGTGCAACTCAAGGAGACTCGACGTATATATAAAATTGCCAGCCCACACACACTTAAAGTCAAGAGTGTGATGATTATGGGCCATTTTTGGCATCAAAAACTAAAATTTTCGAGGGCTTTGTCTCTTGGACCCTATCAGAGCTGCATCCAAAAGCCCAACAGTTGTGGCCGAATTTTTAATGGAAATTTTTCCTCTGCTGGACATTATTTAGAAATGGTAAATCAAATGCTTATCTGAGTAGAATTTAACATTCATCTGTTCATACATTATAATTAATTTGTCTTCTTTTCATCAATTACATTTTGGATTTTTGTGTTGATTTTCAGCAACTTTAGGCTAAAAAATCTTTAGACTAAGACTAAGTATTTACTCTTTAGCAAGATGAGTCCCACAATTTTGCCAGACTTTTCTCAATTTTCAGGCGAAATGTCTCCTCTGCCTGTTTGAAAATGGTAACCTTATATACAGATATAATGCTTTTTTGAGTAGATTTCAACATGAGAATTAAAGATCGTCTCCTTATCTGCTTATCATCACCTAAATTTTCCAAAATAATAAATCTTCAGAGCTTCCTGGGCGCTACGGGGCCCGCAAGTGGGAGAGGGGGCGGGGGATTCCCCCACGAGATTGCTTTGCCCCCACTACCCCCATAAAATTTATAAATGACATACTTTGTCCGATTTATATGATTTTGCCCCCATGAGACACAATTTCCCCTCTCTTGCCCCCATGACCAAAATCCAGGTGCCGCCACTGGACCACTTCCAAGAGGCCCTTAAGCGGGACTTCTTTTCCTGGATCCCTACTCTTGCTTCGCCCCAGGACCCCACGATTTACATTTGGGGACTTTCCGTTGATTTTTACCCATTTTGGGGCATCAAAAACAAGAAATCTTCAAACCAGGGCTTCGTTCTTTTGTTTATGAACTTCGTTTTTCTGTTCATGAACTTCGTTCTTCTGTTCAGAAACCCCAAATTTTTCCAAAATTTCTCAATTTCAGGGGAAATTTCTCCTACTCTCTTATGCTTGTTTAGAATTGGTAATCCAAATGCTAATCCAGACTCATGCCAGTTATCTGAGTAGATTTTAACATTTGAAATTGTCCTCTTTTTGTCACTTACATTTTAGAACTTTGTGTTAATTTTCAATTGTTATATCATATTTCGGGAATCAAAAGCAAGAAATCTTCAGAGCTTCCTGGAATTCGCCCTGCACCCTTTCCAAGGCTTTGCCCTTGAGTCTCATAATTTTTCCTGAATTTTCTTTATTTCCAGTGGAAATTTCTCCTCTGCCTGTTTCGATGTGGTAATTTTTATCTGAGTAGATATTAACATTATGCAGTTAGAATCTGAAATTTTCTTTTACTAATCACTAACATTTTGGAAATGTGTGTTGATTTTAAACCATTGTGGGGCATGTTCAAAATCAAAAAATCTTCAGAGCTTCCAGGCTTCGCCCTGGACTCGAGCTCCCAGGATTTTGTCGAGCCCCACAATTTTTCCCTAATTTTCTCAATTTGCAGGGAAAATTTCCCCTCTGCCAGCTGTCCAGTCTGCCTTTTTCGAAATGGTAGACCAAATAGTTATCTGAGTAGATTTATAGTTCATACAATGCAATTTGAAATTAGTCTTCTTTTCATCACTAACAATTTGGAACTTTGTGTTGATTTTTCTTTGCTTTCCACGCTTTAGTGTGACCCGTTACTATTTTTTATTGGGATACAGGAATATACATAATCCGCCAAGACGAGAGCGACGTGACAACTGCTTCTATTCTCTTATACTATTTCGCTCCGTTTTCTCTTCAATTTGCACCATTTTGTTTTATAACTTCATTTTCGGATTTTTTCTTGGTAGATGAGCTTTTATTCTCGGTGAGATCGTTGCTTTTCTTTTTTTCTATTATATTTTCCCTCGTTCTGACTTAACTTTTCGCGCCCTTCGTTACTAATACAGCGGTCCCCATATAGTGGTTCCGCAATTTTGTTCTAGCTGCCTCGTGTCTCTCGGCCCTTGGTTTTTTCTTTCATAATGACGAAGCGCCTATGCAGTGACCTTGTCCTTGACCCCCCCCCCTCCCCGTGACCCACCTGCTACCATCATTGACCATTCTACAACCCCAATCCCAAAAATCCTTATTATCAATGCCACCAACAAGCAAGAAAGCTTTAAAAAAGTTTCTCCCTTTCTCCATAAAGCCTTTTATGGCCTTGTCGGTACCCTCCCCAAAGTCTCTACCCAAGTTAGATCCGGTAATCTCCTGGTGCACTGCACCAGGGACACACAAGCCACCACCCTCCTTTCCACCAAAATCCTAGCCAACTCTGGTATCGACATCACAGTCACCCCCCATCGTTCCCTAAACTCCAGCAAAGGCGTCATACGCACCCGCGATCTTGCGTACATGACCGATGACGACCTCAAAGAGGAACTAGCAAGCCAACATGTAACTGAAGCCCGTCGTCTCGTTCTAAAGAGAGACGGAGCCGAAACACCCACCAATACCATATTTCTTACCTTCGCAACACCAACTCTCCCCTCCCACATCATTGCCGGCTACCTGAGAATCCAGGTCGCCCCTTACATTCCCAACCCTCTACGTTGCTATAATTGTCAGAGGTATGGCCACGGAAAAAACTCCTGCCACAGCCAAGCGCGCTGTGGTAAGTGCGGAGCCCTGGACCATGACAACACCTCCTGCACCAACCCCCCACTCTGCAAAAATTGTGACGGTAAACACGCAGCCAACCATCCCTTCTTCTCGAAAGACTGCCCCACCTGGCTTCAGGAAGAACAAATAACCAAACTTAAAACCCTTAACCCCAACATAACCTACCCAGAGGCCAGGAAGCAATTCCTAGCTTCTGTTAAGACCAAGCCTTCCTACTCAAACGTAGTCTCCTCTAACTCCAATTCCGCCCCCAAAAAAACACAACTAACACAACAAAAACTAGCTCCCATGCCCAAACCGACCTCTCCTGGCTCTTCTTACCTAGTCCTAAGCCCATCACCATTTCCAACAACCCATTCACACCCAATACCCACACCACCTCCACCACCACTTCTCTCCTCAACCTCCCTTCCTATTCCAAAGCCCCCACCGCCCCCTACACCAACACCACTAATACCTTCATACATCAAACTAAAACCAACCAAGCAAACAATCAACAAATCAACCAACAAACAACCAACCAAAAAACAACCAATCAACAAACAACCAATCAACAAACTACCCACCACCCAAACCCACACTGAAGAGAGTATCGATTGTTCGATTACCGAACACACCGATCATACTTCTCGTCCAATTTTCAAAAACAATCGCTCCCAAAGAAACAGATCCAAAGAAAAAACAAGCCAACTTAGACCCAACAGATCTTCCTCCAGATAACCCCCCGATTCCTTATGGCATACACCACAAACAATTACAATAACACCCACAACATCATACAATGGAACATTAGGAGCCTTAAGGCCAATTCTGAAGAAATTGACTTTTTGGCCTCCACCTTCAACCCGGTCGTCTTCTGCCTACAAGAAACTTTCTTGAAAACCACCGACCATTACTCCCTCAACAACTTTGCTTGCTATCACAAACATCAAGTGGATGCTGACAGGGCCTGTGGTAGCGTCTCCATACTCGTTAGACACGATATCCCACACAGCCCTGTTCGTGTGCACACCGACCTTCAGGCCATCTGTATTTCTATCTCCCTCCACAAAACTTTCACTCTCTGCAATATCTATCTCCCTCCCAACACCAACATTCAACCAACCAGCCTTAACAACCTCATCTCTCAGCTTCCCACTTCCCATCCTTCTTGGTGACTTCAACGCTCACAACCCTCTGTGGGGCTCTAATACCACCACCCCTAGAGGCAAGCTCATCGAAAACGCTCTTCGTCAGCACAGCCTGTCCTTACTGAACACTAACTCCTTGACCTACCTTCATCCTGCCACAGGCTCTCTCACCTGTATTGACCTGTCTATCTGTTGCCCTAGCCTCCTCCCTGATTTTAGATGGAGAGTCACTGCTGACCTCTGTGGTAGTGATCATTACCATCTTCTTATACACTCCAATCTTCAAATCCCCACTGAGCACACCCCCAATTGGAACCTCGACAAGGCTGACTGGCCCTCTTTTGAAACCCTCTGTGACTCACACCTCTCCCCCCATCTTCTCGAGGATGAGGATCCCATGTCTAACTTCAGTAATATCCTTATCAACATCGCCACCTGCTCCATTCCCAAAACCTCCAAACCCCCAAATCATCCCCCCAACCCCTGGTTCTCGGATGACTGCAAAACCGCCATCAAGAACAGGAAAAGAGCCCTCAGGAACTTTAAAACTAACCCAACCACCCATAACCTTAACCTCTTTCGCATCAGTAGTGCCAAGGTCAGACGCACTATCAAGGACAGTAAAACCAACACTTGTTTGGAGAATGGTTAACAGCTTTCACGGCAGAGTAGGCAAATCTTCCATCTCCCATCTCTCTTGGAATGGAGACCTTCTCACCGCAAAAAAGGACACCGTTGACCACCTCGCCGCCTCTTTCAGCAACATCTCGTCCTTGACCAACTACTCCAATGCTTTCAAAATAAAAAAAGCTTGCGATGAAGCCCGGAGAATCACTTTTCCCTCCAAAAACTCCGAAAGCTACAACACCCCTCTCACCCTTTCTGAATTAAACCAAGCCATCAACGACGCTGACTGCACCTCCAAGGGCCCAGATAACATCCCCTATCAGTTTCTGAAACACCTCCCCATCAAAGCCACCACTACCCTACTCACCATCTTCAACCACATTTGGTCCTCACACTCCTTTCCCCCTATCTGGAGGACAGCTATTGTCATCCCCGTCTTTAAACCGGGGAAGGATGGTACCGACCCCACCAGCTACCGACCCATCGCCCTTACTTGCTGTCTCTGTAAAATTATGGAAAAGATCATTAATCAGAGACTAAACTGGTTCCTCGAGACCAACAGAATCCTCTCTCCTCACCAAAGCGGCTTCCGAAAACGTCGCAATACCCTAGACCAGTTAATTACGCTCGACACTGCTATCCAGGAATCCTTTGCAAAAAAGGAACACCTCATTGCCATATTTTTTGACCTCGAGAAAGATTTCGACACTACTTGGAAATACGGCATTACCCGAACACTTCACACCATCGGCCTCAGAGGCCACCTCCCCCATCTTTATTCAAAACTTCCTCTCACCCAGGCAGTTCCAAGTTCGTATTGGCCACACCCTCTCCAACCCGTACCCCCAAAAAGAGGGCGTCCCCCAAGGCAGCATCCTCTCCCCCACTCTCTTCAACCTGAGCGTTAATGACATCGCGAATAACCTTGGCCCCAGCATCAAACGTACTCTCTACGTGGATGACTTCACAATCTTCTACTCCTCCCCTAGTTTTCCTATTGTTGAAAATAGGCTCCAAACCAACCTCAACCAGCTGCAAGTCTGGAGCAACAATAACGGTTTTAAATTCTCCAAAGACAAGACAGTCTGCATGCACTTTTGTCATTTCAACAACCTCCACCCCAACCCGAACTTTGTGCTCAATGGGAATCTCATCCCTAAAGTTGAAAACACAAAGTTCCTTGGTCTAACTCTAGACCCCAAGCTCACCTACAAGCCACACATCACGAACCTGAAACTAAAATGCAATAGCTCCCTCAACATCCTCCGACTGCTCTCCAACACCACTTGGGGAGCGAACCGCTATGCTCTCCTCAAAATTTTCAGGCTCACCATTCGTGCCAAGCTTGACTATGGCAATATTGTCTACTGTGTCGCTCACAACTCATACCTCAACCACATTAACACCATCCAAAATGAAGCCCTCAGGCTTTGTTTAGGAGCCTACAGGACCTCCCCAATCACTAGCCTTCATGTTGAAGCCAACGAACCCCCCTTTCTACTTAGATGTAAAAAGCTTAGCCTCTCCTATGCTTTTAGAGTCCTCACCAACACCCAGAACCCTGTTTACAACCTCATTAGGTACCCCAATTTCTCCTCCCTCTTTGATAGGACTAAAACCCTATCCCCTCCCTTCAGCTTACTCATTAAATCAGACCTCTTCTATCTTGGCATCAACCCCGCCACTCTCGGCACCTACTCCTGGCCCACTTTTCCTCCTTGGGCGACCCCCTCCCTTCTGTCCACCTAGACCTCTCCACTTATCACAAAACTCAAACTCACCCTAACCTCTTCATCAATCTCCACAGCCAAATCAAAGACCAACTCTCAAATTACACCTCCATCTATACTGATGGCTCCAAGGAAAGCAACAAGACAGCTGCTGCTGCCATCACTCTCAGTAGCAGACTTTCTGACTACTCATCCATCTTTCCAGCCGAGGCTAAGGCCATTCTCCTCGCCCTCAACTTTATTGAGTACTCTCCTCTTAGTCACTTTGCCATTTTCTCTGAGTCAAAGGCTGTTCTTACTTCATTACTCAATCTTAAATGGGATAACCTCACCTGCCATCTCCTCCTTCGGAAACTTTTTTCTCCCACCCTCTGCAGGAAAAGTGTTCTTTTCTTCTTTATACCCAGCCATGTTGGCATCCCTGGCAATGACAGGGCTGATACAGCCGCTAAGCTTGCCCTTAACCTCCTCCCTTCCCCTTTTCCCAAAACCCTCTCTGACATCAAACCGCTTATCGCTTCCCTTGCTCGTGACCGCTGGCAAACCTCATGGAACTCCCAAATTGATAACAAACTCCATGTTATCCAGCCCACAATCCCGATCAAATCCACCATCAACAACCTTTCTCGTATCGACAACGTTCATATTACCCGTCTTAGAATTGGTCACACCCACCTCACTCACTCCCTCCTCCTTATTGGTTCCCCCCAACCCCTCTGTAACAATTGCCACTGCATCCTCACAATCCAACACGTTCTCCTTGCTTGCCCCCTGTACAACCTTCCCAGAGCTTCCCCTGCTCCCCACAACTCAATTGCTGAGTTCTTCCAGAAAAATCCTCCGGATAAAATAATCTCGTTCCTTCATCATGCATCCCTCTACAACCATATTTAATTCCCCTCTTCCACCCCTCTCTACTTTGTTTTTGTTTTACCCATGCACCTCCTCTCTCGATCACAGCTTTCTGGCTTTTGTTCTTAAATTTCTCTCAATCTCCCCCTGGTTCCTTTCCTTCCTACCTCTAGAATGATCTGACCGAGTCAGGCACAATTTGACCTTCGTTGTCGTGGTGCCGTTAAGACCTCATCAAACAAACAAACAGGAATATATGTCGAATAATATTTTTCACGAATTTTCTCCATCTTTAGGGGAATTTTCTACTCTACCTGTCTGCCTGTTATCAGGTTATAGAAATCGTACTAATCCAAATGCTTATAGTGTTAATTTCAGGTTAACGTTAGAATTTAGAATTAAATCGTTGTCACGTCTGTTTCTTGATTTAAAGCTATTCAGGACACCACAAACAAGACACCATTAGGACACCACAAACAAGACACATTCAACAGCGGCGCCGGCAGGGGGCATGAGGGTACGTGCCCCACAATCCTAAACATCCCAGCAACTCAAATGGCTTTGGTGTATATTTGACATGATTTTTAAGCAATTTCCTGAAACCTTCACAACGAATAAACCTAGGGTTTCTGTCCCCCACCAGGGGGACCCTTGGTGGGGACACCTGGACCACACGCCGTTGTGGCGCACTTATACACACACTTTTATTCATGCCCTAATAAATTTGTTCTGGCCGCGCCACTTTTAGCGTGTCCAGTACTTCCCCCTGGACCCCTAGCAGGGTTCGCCCAGACCCCATGAGTTTGTCCGAATGTTCTCAATTTGCAGGGGAATTTTCATCTTTGCCTGTTTAGAAATGTTAAGCCAAAGCTTATCCTAGTAGATTTTATCGTTATAATTTTCTTCTTTTCACCAAACATTGTGTTTGCTTTTAAAGGAGCACTAAGACCGAAAAGTAGGAGCGCTTGTTTTTGCGAATTTTACAGATATATTATCCACACAAGACTGATAAACTTTATGCCCCCGTATCCCACAGACGACGTGAGGACAAAGGTCACTTGAATATTTATCTTAACCAAGTAATCGTGGTGTTCAAGTTATCGATAACACACGTAGGCCCCTATGGTCAGATGTTTGATCCCACTGATGTGTAATCGATAACATCAGATTGCTCGCGATCAATAGGGGAAGTTGAAAACCGGAAATTACGTTACCAGCACAGCTGCGTTCATTTCTGAAAGTATTTATGGGACAATACCTTTAAATTAAAAATTGATATAAAATATGAGATAAAAGCATGACCTTCTTAAGTTATGTATTCAATCAATTTTTTTAAGGTTAATGTCAAAGCTCAAAATAATGATTGATGTGATGTCACTTCGCACCTTGTTGAAAATTAACGGTATTACTGAGGAGCTATTGTCATTTTAAATAACACTGATCTAGCTGGTAATGATTTCTATAGCCCTTTGTTATAGTCGTAAGCATGACCTCGATTGACCCTAAAACTTTAATCAAAATCACGTGACAATCAATTTGAATTCGAGCGGTGAATTTCCATTTAATTTCTGTTCCAGATCAGGGCAATTTGCTCTAAAACCGGAGAACACATATTTATCGTATGGATACACGATAAAAGATACGACTTTTAAGAATTAACGACATTGTTTTATGTCACAATGCGAGCACTAATTTTCGCACAACAGCCTACGAAAGATAAAAAAAAAACGTGATAAAATTGACAACCGACCGATACAAAAAAAAAAAAATGAAAATTACGAGAAAAAAAAACATACTTATTCGTGAAGTAAAACCAATTGTTGTTTAAGCTTTGAAAAAAATAATTTAAAATTCATCTTAGGACAAATCACAAACCAAGAGCCTAAGAAAAGTCCTATCACAATTCGATTAGACCCGCTGTCGGCTTGAATTGGGTGCCATGATTATAACGCACGCGCATTGAGCAGTTGAGTGTATGTCCGTAAAACGGATGTACAACACCAATAGACGATCTACAACGCTCCAGCCTCTCAAAAACAAGTCATGTTATTTTAAGAAAAATAAACGCTCGAGCTTTACAAAATACTCTCAGATTTGATTGTATATCAAGAGAAAGAATTTATTTTGTGATTTGTAAAAGTAATTTCATACCTTATTTCGAAACTACCCGTCATATCAGCTTTAGAGTTTGAAAAACTAGATACCTCCCATTTGTTATAACTGTCAAGTTTAGATAAATAAGTAGGCCCCATAAGTATTTCATGGACCCAGTTTACCTCATTTTATGATATGAAGTAACATTTATTACAAATTTGGACATTTTTTTATTTCTTATTCCTATCAACCTACAATCGAACACAATTTTATGAAATTTAGTGAGGAGGCTCTAATTTTTCATATTTCGCCTGGAAAATGAGTTGTTTACCTACTACTTTTTTGGTATTTTGTGGCAAAAGTTGAGCTTTTTTTTTTTATCATGGGCCACCTCTTCCAATAGGCTACCCCCTTCAATAGGCCACACTTCCCCCATAAGTCATCGATGTTTAATAGGAACCCCCTTGTTGAATTATTTAGAAGACATCACTGTGAAGGGGCAGGCTTTCAAAATAAGTTGAAAAAATATTAATTTGCAGCTGTTCTCATATACATGGCATGCAACTTCAACATGCTCTGTAGTCAGTGGTGTAGCCACGGGGTGAATTAGCGGGAAAGGGAAGGGGGGCCTTTTTACAGAAAATTTTCAAACATTCGGATAATCTTTGTTGTTTATTTATATTTCGCTTGGACCTCACTTTTTGAATGCTCGATACACCACAATCAGTGGTGCAGCTATCGTCCATGCTGGATATTGTGTTCGGGCCCTTGTCAAAGTGTTTGCAATATGACATTGCTTGAGCCGCTTACATTTACGTTGAGATGTACGCGAACACTTTAATCACACTGGCATAGTATGGAGCTTTTCCCAATAAAACTGTGGCATTAGTTTCCTAACTGGGTGGATTGATAAGGGTACCCCGAAGAAGAACGGATGGATTTCCAACTGCCATGTTAATTTTTAAAGGCACTCCAAGCCCCATATGATGACGGCTCTGCTCCTTACCAACCATGTTGTTACACACCTGGTAGGAATGGTTACCTCTTAAACTTGTATAACTCACCTGTGTAACATGGAGCTCCAGACTTGGTTTAATTACGTTCCAGCTTTAGATAAGTCTGTCCATCTGTCATAAATTTAAATGGTTCTTCTTCTGTGCAAAGTGGGGAAAACTGTCACTTGGGAGTGAATAGAGTGGGACATGAAGGGCATTGTCACTAAGCAATCCATTGGAGAATAAAATTGTTGACCAATAGAAGATCATAAAAAGTTGCACGTAATATACATAACACCGCTGAGGAGCAGTTCCCACCACGGGAGCTCGGATAATCTTTAGTATTATAGCACGATTAAAAGGACTGGGGCAACCTATCGCAAACAATCATAAGAAAGGCATGAGAGGAGTAAAATGATAGGGAAATCGATGACTACAAGGCGTATAAGTGATATAGTCAGAGGGCTGTGCCGGGTCTCCTTGTCACTAACTGTCAGTCTGTCAATGTTGTGATACTGTTTTCATCTGGATGTGCTTGAAGATAATCTGAATGATCCAAGGTACTTCCAAGTTTCCAAACAGAAATTGATTTATTTTAGGTCACTGCAAATTTTTCATTCACTGAATTCCATCCCCTCTTCTGTGTGAATGAACCGTTTTCAAAAAAGGATGAATGTTTAATACAGGGTCTTATTTAAGGCTTCACATGAGTGGTATAACCCAATAAAAACCTAACGTGGCACCACCACAGTACTAGAGAGTCTCCAACCCAACTTGAGCATATCTAAACTAAGATCATGATTGCAATTTTTCATTTTAAAGGGAAAATGTACCTCTGTAACAGACATACATCAATATTTGAATGAAAGGTAACTATTAACACAATGTAGTTTTTCTTCTCCCTGGAAAATCTGCCTCACACTTTTCAATGAAATCATTGTAGCACTTTTTTTTTTTTTTTATGCCAATTAAATTTTACAACTGATGGTGCATTACTCTTTTCCCATTATCTATTAAATCATTTCAAGAATAAGCATTTCAAAATTGGTCATAACTTGTCTCTGGGCTGTCAAATTGCATAGAAAATCTTTTCAATATTACTTTTATACTTTCCATCCTTGTTTCTGACAAAAATAAACGAATACATTATTGGATTGGTTTAGTGTTACACAACACATTACTTTGCGAATGCAGGACATTTATGTATACCTTGTAGGTCTGTTACAATAAGCTTGTCTGCTATTTCAATTAAAAAATTGGCTCCATCAGATCTACAGTAACTTAAAACACAAAATATATACAAAACTGGTATGTCTATCCTTGTTTGAGGCAGATGAATTTATGGATAAATAATTAGGGGATTAATGGTACACAAATACAAACATTCACATAACACTTACGAAAATTCAAAGGAAATACTTTATTTGATAGCACAATTTATTTATCTCTTTTGGTTGAAATGTAAGTCTGGTTTCAACTTCACCACAAATAAGCAATGCATTAAACCCTTCATATGTATAAGTGATTCTTTAAAGATATATGGATGTGTAGCAGCAACTTATGCTAAATTGCTTTAAAATCCATGGAAAATAGCAAAATCCAAATCTGTTAAAAATTGACCAAAATTAAAGCATTTTGAATTTTCAGGCCAAAATATGCAAAAAGAAATTCCGCTTTATGTTCCTCTTCTGATGTATGAGTGGGCGGAAATTCCTATTTCCTTATGTAACCCCTTTCTTTTGTTTTTTAATTGATTGTCACACATTTTTGAAAAATGGGAAGAAACTTTAACCAAACGTTTTTAAGTGTTGACCATACCCTTAACCATAATCTAGCAGAAATAGACTTTGTCCTCATTTTCAAGAACTGAAATTCATGAAGGAAATATAACAAATTACATCAAGCTTTTCACTTGCCAATTCATAAACGTTTAAACTTTGATTTGGACTACAGGTATATTTCACTTTATATCTGAGCAAGCTTTATATCAGTATATGTTTGCTTTAAAGGACTAGGCATCAGTTAATAATGTAATTAAATTTAGTTTTAAATTGAGTATTTTAAAGCTTTGTGAAATAACATAACAAACAAATGTTCACACAAATGCAAAGTGTTGGTTGTCTCGTGAGTGGAACTGCCCTTCATTTCCTGTTTTTTTTTTTTTTCTTCAAAATTGTAATCTACAATAGTTTCAAAGAGAGCAACTAGCATTTTTTTTCTTTGTCATATCCCATAGTGAAAAATAAATTATCTTAATCAATAGAGGAAAAAGACAATATATTGCACTATAAAAATATGTTATATCATACTGCATTACATCACATATCATACATACCTAATAGAGCTCAATTTTTGATTTGCTGTGTCTGAAACTTAATATGCTTTTATGACTAGACTTCCATGTCAATATTTTCTTGCACCAAACTGTAAGGAAAATGTTCTAGACGTCACAGTGACTAGTCTTTTATGACAGCCTTTCGAAGTATGTGTCTATGAAGTACTACAAATAAAAGACTATTAGATATCAACAAATCTATCAATGCCTCAACCTGGTGTCAGAAAATGGACAAAAAATCTCATCAATATATTCTGAAAGAATCTTTAAAAAGTTCAACTTATTTCCCTGCTCCTCCACATCATTTCTCTTTGTACAGTGCATACAAATGCTTAACACGATTTTACACTATACAAATCGATTACTGTTTTATAATAATAACATTATTGTTAAAGATGGTAATTATTGACCATTAACCAGTTACATGGGTCTTTACTTTTTTTAAGTTGGGTTTTCTAAAGGACCAATAATGATAGTTTGCATAAGACTGTAAGTCTCAAAAACCATCTGCATCTTGCAGTCTTCTTTACCTGTTCTGTTGATGCAAAGATATATTGTGGTATCCATATTCATGTCTTACACTGCTCCAATATCAAAATGTACTGATCCAATTCATTACTGCAGGTAAAACAAAAAAGATATAATATGAAAAAATCATTTCATGAAACAATATTTCACATATAGTATAAACACTTATTTCATTTTATCATGTATAAAGTATGCCGTAAAAAACAGGATGGATGGAGACATCATTCGATGATGTATCACTGTCAGTCACAACATTCTTCTTCGGTTGGTATTGCTGTAGCTTCCATGCAAGCTAAATGACTAATGGGTAAATACGGATCTAGTCCTGATACTGCACTTATTTAAGCACATTTTTTCTTTTAGAAATATAGTACTTATTTGATTTCTCTGTTGCTCTGCCGCAATCTTTGAGGGAAAGTAAAAGGTATAACTTAATATCAAGACAATGTGATGCTGCAGTACTTTCCTCTCAAACAACTGAGAAATACTTGAAGAAAAAAAACACATCAAATGATACTGTAGATTATGAATAAAAATATGACATGTGAGGTAAACAAGATTGTGATGGTTTACTATACAAATCATTTCGGTTTTGCAATACACATTTTTTGACCAAATGTGTTTTTTAATTGAAATTTTGAGCTCTTTCAGTGTAGGAGCAATAATTCAAATATTTTTGCAAGTATAGTACAAAGAGTAATTTCAAGTAAACAAAACAGCATTTTAACAATGTAAACATTGACCCTTCTTACATTGTGGGCTTCAAAAGTCAGGATTCATATTAAAAATCTTAAATCTTTTTCCCCTAATATACACTGTTCTGAAATAAACATAATTTGTTATTTCTAGATATACCGTATAGGGGCCTTGAAGCAACATGCATGAAGGCAATTTGTGTACAAATCAATTGTTAGCTTTCTTATGAATGAAGGTGAGAAAAATGGCTGCAAAAAGAGCAACATTCCATATGGAACCGTACTGCACCCAATTTATACTCTTTTCAATCTACAAAAACAATATGACAGAATAAATGAACTGTAATTACAAGATTTTTGAAAACAGTACATAATGTTACTGTAAAGTCCTGTCAACAGTACACTGCTTTGGATACTGTATACTGTATCTAAGGAGCCAAATTGAGAATTAACAGAGTTTACCAAATTTGTTGTCTATTTCAGTATTGCTGAAGAAGATAATACCTTTTTATATCTACATGTACTCTAAGATTGTTTTATGGGGCCTGTGAAAGCATGAAATAATCACAAATCTGCAATGTGGAACAACATGCATAAAATGTTTCAAATGATATCAGTTCTGAAATTAACAAGACTGACAACAAGAACATCAAAATAGTATATAGTACTGTAGCTTGTTCCTCACTCAAATAAAAAAAAAACACACAGTTATTTCTGCATTAATGCTCTATACTGGTCTAGCCACAGACCCCTAGCTTGATTTAAAAAGAGACAGGGTGCTGGACTTGTTGAGGGTCACATTAATGCGTGCGAACCGCTGCGCCTTTTCGACAAGTAGTCCAGAAGCCCCATAAGGATCAAGCCTCTGGTGAAGAAGTTCTGGGATTTTAGCAATAATCATACCTCTGAATGAAACTATTTTGATGATGAGGACCAGTCATTAGCCAAACAGGATAATTGTTTTCTATGCTATCATTCTGTGTTCTGTATCCATGTAAGGTATTCATTTATGAGGTTTAATAAGATTAAGTAAAAAATGAAAATGAAAATAAATAATGATAATTGTTACATTTTTTCTGAGGGGCATGGCGGACCCCAGGAGGTGGGCGAGCTATCGGAGGGACAGGGCGGGCTGTGAAACAGCAAAACTAGGGGTTTCAGCCAGATAATGATAAAGAGTATGCTTCGAATCAACTCAGAAAAACAGCTCTACCTACAGACCTATGTGCTTAACTTTTCAACATGCCAGAATTTTGATAAAATTGTTTTTGGGACAAACAAAAAACAAAAAAAACATTGTTGATGTAATTTAAACCACTTAAAATTTTATAAACATGCTATATCAAGACGTTGTGTAAGGTAATTATACAATGTATAATCGGGCACTGCAAACTTATCTTAAAAACCAATATCAGGTTTATGCAGTTTTTTGTGTTATATCTGTGATCCAAAAGTAAATTGGCACATTTTTGACAAAAAAATAAGTTGCAAAAAAGTACGCAAATAATCAACATTTATTAGGAGTACCACGATGCAATATTAAGGGTCATACTATTTTGTAACTGTGCAGCCTGCATTGCGTCTGCATGACAGTTTCAGAAGTTGACACAGAAGTTTTGTTTTTGATGTCAAAGATGACATAATAACTTTTAGATATTTCATATTAGTCTGAAATTATCTGGGTATGACCATGACTACTCCAACAAACTTAGTAGGACTACAGTATATTAAACTGTTACTTTAGTTAGGGCATACAGAGAAGACGGTAAATATTAACAAATTTCCAACACTTCGGGACACGCAAACTAAAGGGGGATACTACTATAATTCCTAAATTGTGTTAGAATCGGCAGTTGCTTTTAACAATGTTACACAAAAAGAATAAGTAATATTAGAACTTAGCAAATTATTATCAATGTTGTATGCTTATATTTTAAAACACTAAGAATATCAATCATAAGGTAAGATGTTAGTAAGATTATCACTATTAAGGGCAATCTAACACGGGGATGATGCAGGGCCTTAATGTATGCTTTATATATTATATAACTGCCATTTCCAGCATTCACTTGGATCAGTTTTTGTCTGCTTAAGTTCTGTTATGTAATAATTGATGTGGTCAACTGCCGGTAGGTCCTATGTCGCAAATTATTTTACGGGGTAACTCATAATAGTACTGGTATAGTCTAACTTCTAAGCAAGGACTATTCAATTATTGGTTTGACTTCTGACTGAGTAAGGCAATCAATTGAATAGGCTTCTAGGACTAGCCTACATGAGATAAAGCCATGACCTAGGCTAGGCCTTATATGTCTCTCATGCACCTTCATATGCCTACTCTGTACTCATCAATCATAGAAATGGCCTTTTTTTACATAACAATTTTGTCCGACTTTGCTACGGTGGGTAACAAATTCGGGTCATACTTACAGTAATAGGCCCTAGAATTTCTTAGTACTACTAACGTTAGACCTAGTATGCCTACTGCCAGTGCCACTAGGTCTAGCAGTTAGGCCCTAAGTATTGGTGCATAAACAGATCGTTCTTTGGTAGGCCTAAACCTAGTACCAGCAAATCCCAAATTGTGGATAACGGTAACAAGAATATCATTTGTTTATATCCGTAAGCTCTGTCAATAATCGCACAACCAAATTAATTTCATTTTGCATAATTCCGTCCCATGTCTCGATGCATTCCCATAATAACAACCTAGTGTTACGGAAAGGCCACACCTTATCACGTTAGGAAGGAAATTAGGTCTAAGAATTGAGAATTTAGACTGGCATTTTTCCTGAGCATTTTCATCCACTAAAAGTACTTAAAAGTGGCTTGAATTTGATGACACTAATAGTTCACTTTATTAAAGCATACTTAGCTTAATAAAAAGTTGTCTGCTATAAAGAAAAGTGACTTTCACAGACCAAAAAAACGATTGACAAATCTTACCTTTTCAAAGATCATAACAAAATGGGCCACAAAAAATCTTTATTTTGGGAACTATACCGAGACTGAAAATGCTCGGATCCCAATTTAACCCGAAATATAATGTTTGGACGTCATTAAATCTTCTCCTGTAGTGACGAACATTGAAACTGCATAAATTAGAGCAATTTGAATTATCCGGATTCATTCGGGAGTGATCGTTTTACAAACCACGAAATACTCAATTTGAACTTCCATGTCAAGGCCCCAGAAATTAATAATATTGCAGTAACGGTCATATAGCAAGGTCATGTACCCAACTGGCCAGTCGTACTATAAAGAATAACTGTAACAACATAATATCAGCAGCAGTACTGGATAGCAGATTGATAAAGCATAGAAAAAGAGCCTGTTGGACGCAATGACCCGATTCTTTATGAAAATTGCAACTCACTACAGTCAGATCGTACAATGCACTTCGAGCATATGCGAATTTTTGAAAGATATTTCAAGAGTATATGCCAGTGCCTGTGATGTGTACATGTGAGCTACGTAATCTTCCTCAAATTTTCCTAAACAAAATGCAAAGGAGAAATAAACAACTTTGTAAATGCATATCATTTATATACTATCGAAGAGCGTGATACGTTGGTAACAGTTGGTTTCTTCCTTCAATAAAAAGAATGAAGCCTTGGTCTGAAGCCTTTTTTTTGCCCCAAAATAGCTTAAAATCAGCACAAAAATCCGAAATGTAATTGTCTGGTATAAGGTCCAGGGGGCGAAACCCCCGAAAGATTTCTAAAGACGTCTAGTTTTTGATGCCCCAAAATGGCCCATGATCATCGTGGGTCTGGATTTTAAACGTCGTAGGCGGGCATCTTTTATATATAGGCCTACGTCCTAGTTGCCCAACCCGAGCCCAATCAGCATAAATGCCGAGTCGAGCGGAGATGATTCTGATATCTAGACGATTAACATGTTAAGGCATGATTAAGATATAGCCTATCTCTGATTTAAACAGTACCCCGACATCTGACATAGCTCGACTAAGCTGCGAAGTGCCCAAGTGCGCATGTTTTTAGTATCATGCCGAGTCTGCGGTCGGGAGGACATCGTTTGGATATCTAACTGAGTAGGGCATGATTGAGATATATCTCTGATTTGACAGTTTAATTTAAACAGTACATCCGCCATTTGACATAGCTCGACTAAGCTGCTAAGTGCCCAAGTATGCATGTTTTTAGCATCATGCCGAGTCTGCGGTCGGGAGGACATCGTTTGGATATCTAACTGAGTAGGGCATGATTGAGATATATCTCTGATTTGACAGTTTATACAGTACATCCGACATGTTACATTTCTGCCCGACTAAGTATGATGTTGTCAGCAGGCATGGCAGGTCGGGATGACATGGTTTGGATATCTAGCTGAGTTGGGCATGACTAAGAAATACAGATATACTCTGATACCAGAATACAAGTGCATCAGACATTCTACATCCGACTAAGACCAGTGTTGTCTGTCTGGCCACCTACAAGAAGGACAGGGGGGGGGGGGACTCGTGTGGTTATGCAGATATGCTTGATATTATCAAGTCTTTTTGTCATTTTTTTTTTGTGAAGAAACAAAAACATAAAGGTATACTATAACCATATCAACTTGCTTTTCCTACATTTTGCTTTCAATACTTGGCCATTATTTGCCCGACGAATAGTCAAAATTGGAATTGCCCGACGAAAATAATTATAGGGGGTATAACACCCACACACCCATCTGTAAGTTACATCTCTGAACATACCATCACCTCTGCTCTTATACATTTTCTCCTCGGATTTGAACGAACCTGAAATTCAATTTTGGAGAGGAGTGGAATTCCTTCACGTGGCGCCGCTAATGTCCCCACTCCCCGACCCAAAACCCTTATAATAGAATAACAATTGAGTCAGGTTATATTCTTATAACCTTTCAAAAACCGTTTTATTTTGGTATTTCGATGCTCATTCCAGTGTAGGTAATTAAAGTAGAAATCTGTTTGGTTGACTTAAACAATTGGTTAGTGAGTAGACGAGGAGTGGTTTAAAAATAATTATACAATCAGCGAATATTATTCCTCAGTAGCCGTCATTTATAAATTCATATGGCTTATTTGAAAACGTTCAGACTGTCACGTAGCATTATATCTGTATATAGGCCGATGCTGTATTCTATATGTCTATTCTTGCGGTACAACTATAGTTAAGTTTATTCATACGGCATGCATGTGTGTTTGTTTTGAGTTATTTCTAATCAATCACCCGTTGTTTATGCAGTATGCTATGCGCATGAAAACTATATTGTAGAGACATGCGTAGATTAGGCTAACTTTATTTGCCACACCTCTTGATTAAACAGATACTCGTAAAACTAATTTCTTTTTCAGACTTAATAGTATATGCCACTATGCAGGTATATCAGTCTATGAATTTCATTTTGAAATCAATTTCATGGTCTGAATAGGCCTAAGGACTATTTCACTGATGTGTTGAAATATAAGAGGTTTTCAGAATTGACTTAATCGGATTAAGGCTCTGAAAGTGCAAAATGTGGCCTGACAGGATAAGAATCCAAACGTTGCTTCTCTGTTGTGGTTTTATTGTGAACCTTGCCCAAGGAGAGATCGTTAAGATTGGTGAGTATATCCATGTCATGTCGCTGGATTTGTTTAATATATTTTTTTATCTTATAGTCTTAACATATACGCGATCAGAGGCAAAGTTTGCTAAATTGATTTACAAATCATTAAGATCGCGAAAATTCCCATCAGAATCGGTTAAGAATTGACCATTTTACAGCTTTCTGTATTTTCATGCCTTAATATGCTGATATGTGAATATTTATGCAAGTTTATGATGCATTCCTAAACAGACCTATCTTATTATAAATCCATTGTTTTTTTTAATCTTCTGCCACATGATATAAAGGAATGGGAATTGGTTTTGTCAAATGAATTTTGGAATCTTTACCGTGCCCTATGCATCAATGTCTAATTGAAACAGCGATTCTAATCATTTTCAAATGGCTGAAATTCTATAGGAAATTCAAAGTATCCCACAAAAATTGTTTCACCGTCTTCATCACACATTTTTACATATATTAAAAAAAAGCCGCAAAATTTGACCAAACAGCATAACGCCATCTTGAAAAGCAGAAGTGCGGCGATTTCAGTATTTGTAAAGAGTGATCTGCTCAGATTTACAAGTTCTTTTAATCACTAATTAATTAGCGTATAAATTGCTGTGTCCGTACACCCTTACGTCAACCATTTGAAGCACTCTCTAGTAACGTACATATGTGACAAAATGGCAAAGCACACACAAAATATAAAAAAAAAAATATGCTGAAAATAAGAATTTTTCCAATCTTTTCTTTTATGCAACTGAAGTTCTCCACTTTGCTGCGATTTGATCCTGTTGTATACATTTACTCATCTTAGTTTATCTATTGTTAGAATGAAGCCTTTAATCTTTTGTTATTACGATGGAAAAGTGTCATAGGTGTGGAAACGGGGGAGGTAAGGGGCCGTGCCCCCACTCCCACACACACACACTTTTCTGGAAAGTAATAAAAGTTTCACCTTTAAAAATGACAAATGCCCCTTTTGTATAAAAATGCCCCTCAATTACTGTCAAAGGTGCAAGAACTGGCGGCATGTGGACACACTTAAAACATATGACAAAAGTGCCCCAGAGTACCCCTTTTACTTGGAATAACTAGTTCTGTCTACAGACTGGGAAGGGGGCATAATGTATATGGCGTGGATAGTTCCCACTAAGAGGTCGAGCCACCTCCACTTTTCGAAAGTTTCCTACTCCCCTGGATGGAATTTAACCTCTTGGGCGCTATCTAGAGCTGTCGTCTGAACCAGTTAGTCCGGTGAGGTCAAACAGGAATAACCGAACAGTTTCTTGAAACAGAAAATTTTTCTGACATGAAAACCTTTATCATTCCATGATTCCTTGCTTGCTAGCTGACAAAAATATTTTTGCAAGAAAAACTTAAAGATCTGTGGACAGGTAGCAAAAACTTTATCTTAATTGGAAAAAAATAGGCTATAAACCATGAAAATAGGCTATGCATTATGAAAATGGGCTTTAAACCATGCAAATAGGCTACAGACCATGAAAATAGGCTACAGACCATGACAATAGGCTTTAAACCATGAACATAGGCTACAACCCATAAAAATAGGCTATAACCCATGAAAATAGGCTATAATCTAAGAAAATAGGCTATGCACTGGAAAATTAGGCTATAACCCACGAAAATAGGCTATAACCCATGAAAATAGGCTATGCACTAGGAAAATAGGCTATAACCCAGGAAAACAGGCTATAACCCAGGAAAATAGGCTATAACCCAGGAAAATAGGCTATACACCAGGAAAACAGCAAAACTATTTTACAGAATTCTGAATGTTAAGGCCTTAATAAAATATAAATTAGGCAATTTCATTAAAATCACAATCCATCGCCTTATCAAAGCTAGATATTTGAATGGGAGCAGTTGATTATGAATAAGAAGAGGCTTTATCTCCATCCTTCAGGAGATAATTACTGTCTGACTGTCTCATGATTTGAAGTGACTAACAATAAGGCCAGAAATTTTAAGAATAGCATTACAGATTTTGAGCTGTCATTACATCGCAACTTTATACGTTAAAAATTGACAGCCATTTTTTAATCTGTTCAGAATTTAAAGTTCTTTTTGATGAGTATTACACCACTCCATCCCCTCCATATACTGATATACCTTCAAAACAGATCTTCTCGTAGCTCTTCTGGAAACTACGCAGGTGAATTGGACAGGTAACAGCAACTTAAAAACTTGTATGCTATAAATCACGAGAATAGTAAAAGCTTTAATCAAATTCACTTAAACGTTTACCATTTTACAGTATTTTGAACTATAAGGCCTTATTATAATAGTATAATCTAATAATAAATTATGCAAATTGTATTTAAATTCTATGATATCACATGAACTCCATGAGAAACCCCAGAGAAACCCCATGAATTACCTAAATTATTGATTTCAATCTTTCACCAATGTTATAATATAAGAAGTTTTGAACCTCCATCTATTTAAATTTATCAGGAGAAAATGGTCTGATGATTTTCAGTGATTGAAATATAGGACAGAAATTTAAAGAATTATATGAATAATTTTGAGCTTTCCTCTCTCTTACATACAACACAAGATAACTAGAACTTTTGCATCGCAACATTTGCATTCATTAAAATTATCCAAAATTTGATTAGTCTTAACAATAAATTCACATGTTTTGATATAATTTGAAGACTATCCTATCCAGAATCTAACTTTGCTCTTTCCGGTGAGAATAAGATTTACCTGTCCATATAAACCTTTATCTGTTTAAAACTCAGCGTTCTGGTGATATATCCTCCAGTTCTCCATACGACAATTCCTAATAATGTTTACTCACTTGAAAATCAGAAAATGACAGAATTAAACAAGAATGTTCAGCTTTTCGATATCAGGGCCGGAGTTATGAAATGTCGTTTTAACATCTATTGTACTGTTGTATAAGTAATCGTGATATCTCAAAAAAAAAGTCTGAGATCTAAAATGATATTTTTCATATGAAAAACAAGATCATATCCAAAATTAGCTATTATATTTGAAATTTAATTCAAGGTGACAAAACTTTTCATTTTGGCTATCTAAAATTTAATTTTTGATATCCACTATTTTTTGTTTAATATCCAACATTTTATTTTGAGTTAAAATCTAATATTTTTCTTTCAACGGATATTCCATATGGAATTTCTGATATCTGAAAAAAAACCATCCTAAATAAAATGGTATATTCCCGCGTTTATTTCTGCTTTCAAAAAATCCTTTTGAGAAATAAAAATACAATTCTAGATATATACTAGTTTTTATTTCGGGTTGTATAATGGTTTATTTTTGATATGTTGCAATTTATTGCGGGTATGTCGCATTTTGGGTATCTTGGACATTTCCGGCAGTCCAGAACGAGTCAGTATAGATGTACAATAAATTATTCGGATGGACTGTCAGTCTGTAATTAAGAAACATTACCCATAATGCCAGGGACCGCGGAGACGCCACCCCCTCCACCCCACTTTTAAGCTTAAGGCCCCAAAATGATCTGCTTAGTATGACCTGAGAGGATTCCACCTTTCTGGTTTTCCCGATTGGATTGGGAGGTAAAATTGGAATATTATTGATATAAATTGAAACAATTGGTTAGGTTAAATTGAAGGAAAATTGGGTAAAATTATTAGAAATTTTGGTCAAATTTTTCAATTTATCGGAAATAGACCAAATTTTCCCCAAAATTGAAGAAAATTGGATACAAATGTACGTAGTTTCCCGAAATTGCCAAAATTGAACGAAATTTCCCTAAAATTGACAAATAGTTTACCGGTAGAAAGTGCCCGAAAATAATGAAATTTCCCTAAAATTGAAAAAAATAGATAAAGGTAAAATTGAAGACATATTTGGTAAAGTTATTTGAAATTTTGATTAAATTTGTCTACGAATTTCCCGAAAATTGACAAATATTTTCCCAAAATGCCCCCAACAATTGTCTAAAAATGGAAGAAATTTCCCAGGTATTGAGGAAAATGGCCCAAAAAGGAAGGAAATATCCCATTAATTGGAGAAAAGGGTCCAAAATAAAGAAAATTTCCCCAAAATAAACAAAATGTTTTTAAAATTGTAGGTGAATTTTAAAGAAGTGCCCGAAATTTCCAGAAATTCGTACAATATTACACAAAAATAAACGATTTTTTTATTTACAAAGTACTTGAAATTTCAAAAATGAAAAATTTCCCGAAAATGGAGGAATTTTTTATATTTTTTTGTTCTTTCTCCCTTCTCCACCAAAATGATGATATACGCCCATGAATACCAATATGATTGGGAGTGTACACATGATTAATGTGACGCTTTTATTTTCACCTTGTACTTGTTTAACCCTCCACTTCAAAAATTGTTCCGCGGTCCCTAAATGCACCATGTGTTTCATATATGTGCAACTTATAGTCAACAAAGGTAACACATTTAAGCTAATTTTAAAATCCGCATGAAGTATTCCTAAAAAAAACAATGCCATACTATTTGGTCGTATATGCTCCTTTAAGATTTGAACTGACGTTGTTGTTCAACGTTTTACGGGTACAAAGTGGACTATAGGAAACTACTGTGTATGCGGGTTGGAGTTAAGGGAGGGGGAAGTATACAGTTGTTCCCTCCAGCAAAGTTATTGGGGTGTCATGTCCCTCTCCTCCCTGGGGGTCATTGTTAGCGCTAGTTTATGAAAGGCGCTTTACTTCAGTTGCTGAGTACGTGGGTCTTAAAGATATTTCAAAAACAATTAGTGATTACATGAAGTACAAAACAGGAAGTCAGATGAACTTGAACAACGTTAGTGTATTGCAGGGTATAGCTATACCAACCCTCATCTCCAAAAATAACAATTAACTAAATCAGTTATTAAAACTCCTTAAATTGTGGTTGTTATTACTGCAATATCACGTATATACAGAAATACCAATATTGACAGACCCTTCATACTGTCATATGGGAATCTTTACAATTAGCATTGAAAGGAATTGTTTCCATATATTTTGTTTGGAGCCTTCAGCTGTTCAGTTAGAACAGTAATTACATATAAACTTTTCATTTTGAGGTGGTACTTGATAAATCCTGGTTTAATAATGCTATAGGTGTATTATTCATCA
The DNA here is from genome assembly GCA_020152595.1 of Chiridota heheva. NCBI lineage: Eukaryota > Metazoa > Echinodermata > Holothuroidea > Apodida > Chiridotidae > Chiridota > Chiridota heheva. The sequence continues at coordinate 657,439 of JAIGNY010001933.1, read as the reverse complement.
TCCACAGCACAAAATACTGGTATATCATAATATTACAGTACAATGGTGACGAACAAACAAGCTCTTACTTCGTTTAACTCTTTAAGGTCAATATGAATTTTAGGAGTGATACGGACAAATATTTACAAATTGAATGCTTGTTGTTGATTTAGATAGAACAGGGCAGGATTTCCGCCGGTTCCTCAAAGCAATGATTTCAACAATTTAACATAACAAACAAGAAAATAATCTAAACATTTTAAATCAGGAAGCAAACAAAGACCCTAACCGTAGACTTAACAAAATATTATCATTTAAGTTATAATCGCAGAAGAAAACAATTTGTTACGTATAGGTTATAATGTGAAAAGAACAAGCAAATGCGAAATGAATTTCATTGTCGATTCCCATGTTGCACAAGCATGCCATTTTACAATGAACTGAAGAAAGCGAGAATTTCCGAAGATTTCTTTTGTTGCAAATTTTTAGGGTTCAAATTTTGTCGTCATACATTGACCCGTGTAACATGCGACCTTCCACAACATATCTATGGAACGCGTGAAAGGCAAAACATATGGTGATAAACTTTGACAAGTCGCAGATAATATTTTTCGTTGTCGAGAGATAATATTTTTCATAGTCGCAGATAATATTTGTTGTAGTCGGAGATAATATTTTTCGCTGTCGTAGATAATATTTTTCGTAGTCGCAGATAATAATTTTCGTAGTCAAAGATAATATTTTTCGTAGTCGTAGATAATAATTTTCGTAGTGGTAGATAATAATTTTTGTAGTCGAAGATAATATTTTTCGTAGTCGCAGATAATAATTTTCGTAGTCGAAGTTGATATTTTTCGCTGTCGCAAATAATAATTTTCGCTGTCGTAGATAATAGTTTTCGTAGTCGCAGATAATATTTTTCGCAGTCGAAAATAATATTTTTCGCTATCGTAGATAATAATTTTCGCTGTGGTAGATAATAATTTCCGTAGTCGAAGATAATATTTTTCGTAGTCGGCAGATAATAATTTTCGTAGTCGAAAGATAATATTTTTCGCTGTCGTAAATAATAGTTTTTGCAGATATATTTTTACAGTAGGAGATAAATTCGAGTCGAAGATAATATTGAAGGCAAAAAGCATTATGCTTCAAAAACCTGTATGAAGCCAACCACTTCTACGCATTACTCGTTGTCAAGTCTTACCCTACCTGATTGCTTGAGCTAACGCGAGTTGAGATTCGATTATTTTTAAAGTTAATTCAAATCCGTGTTTCCTGTGAAAGTAAGAAAAGTATTCATTTTAATCCTCTTTTAAATATAGGATTCTTAATTGTTTTATCGTTTACTACTTCCCAGCTAATTAACGTTACAATACGCCAACTGGCAACAGATCATGGTATAACATCCTTCTTACGTAATGTGGGGCTGATCGAATAAACACACATGTGTAAACAAGACCCTGATTTTCAGAACTTTTTGTTTTATAAGCATTTTGGAAAACTTTTCTTTCAACTTCTTTCATAACAATTTATGCTTAAATGAAAGCTAAGACATTGATATTATGTGTAATGAAGTCAAAACAGGAAAAGATGGACAAAAATGTGAAAAATAGGCAATTTTTTGCGAGACCAGGTCAATAAAAATGGCAATTTTTGCATAGACCTATTCCTTGTAGCTTATAGCGTAAAAATACATGACTGTAAATTACAAACTGTAAGAATATGTGACTAACTTCACTCCAGAAGCTCTGTAAATTGAGACATTTTGACGTATAAGTTGCTCTAAAAGTCCACATAAGTTCATATTAGTGTCCTAGCTGACCAATAATAATATCATAATATAATTAATAATAATAAATAATAATAATAATAATAATAATAATAATAATAATAATAATAATAATAATAATAATAATAATAATAAAATAATAATAATAATTAATAATATTAATAATAATAATAATAATAATAATAATATTATTAATAATATTATAATTATTATTATTATTATTATTATTATTATTATAATATTATTAAAATATATTATTATTATTATTATTATTATTATTATTATTATTATTATTATTATTATTATTATTATTATTATTATTATTATTATTATTATTATTATTATTATTATTATTATTATTATTATTATTATTATTATTATTATTATTATTATTATTATTATTATTATTATTATTATTATTATTATTATTATTATTATTATTATTATTATTATTATTATTATTATTATTATTATTATTATTATTATTATTATTATTATTATTATTATTATTATTATTATTATTATTATTATTATTATTATTATTATTATTATTATTATTATTATTATTATTATTATTATTATTATTATTATTATTATTATTATTATTATTATTATTATTATTATTATTATTATTATTATTATTATTATTATTATTATTATTATTATTATTATTATTATTAGTAGTATTATTATTATTATTATTATTATTATTATTATTATTATTATTATTATTATATTATTATTATTATTATTATTATTATTATTATTATTATTATTATTATTATTTATCATTATTATTATTATTATTATTATTATCATTATTATTATTATTATTATTATTATTATTATTATTATTATTATTATTATTATTATTATTATTATTATTATTATTATTATTATTATTATTATTATTATTATTATTATTATTATTATTATTATTATTATTATTATTATTATTATTATTAATTTTTTGGGTGTGAATTGATTTTTCTTAGTGATAATTGGTCAAAAAATGCTCATTATTTTTTTGTAAGGAAAACCCCCCCACATTTCCCGATGCCGGTAGGTATGGAATTTTTCGGCATATAGTACATTTTCTGACAATAAACATTATCTTCTCACCCCTAACCCGGTCAGTATGCCCCTGGATGCCAGTACGAGAAATTGGCGAGACGATTTGATCAATGTTTTTGATATTGACAACTATTTTCCAAGTTCAATCACTTTTCTGATTGAAGTTTAGTCCCAGTGACGAGAATAAGAGGGGCTATCTAGAACGAGATAGATTTCCAAAACTTATCTATTCTTTATATTTCATTTTGTGAGTGGAGTCGGATTTCCAGTGGCAAGAGATTAGTAGTGACTATTAAAAGCATGAATGAATAGTAGAAATATCCTAGACGAGGGACAGGCAGGTTTCCGTGCTAGTTACAATACAGCTGACAACATCTTTATTCAACATGGTATTATACAAAAGGTTTTGCTGAAGAAAAGACATGCCTGATGTTACTGCATGTTTGTAGACTTTAGTAAGGTTTTCGATTCCCTAAATAGAAATAAACTATTTTACAGATTGTCTCAAATTGGCCTTAAGGGGAAACTATATAATTCCATCCTTTCTATGTAGAAATATTTTCAAGTTTGTGTGCGGCAAAGGGAACGTCTATCTGATTTATTCTGCTGCAACACAGGTATTAGGCAACGGTGCGTTTTGAGCCCGACGTTTTCCACACTCTTTATAAATGATCTTGCTGAGATGTTCAAAAATAATATAGATGGTGTACAGTTGTACCCTTATGACGACACAATTTCTATTCTTCAATATGCGGACGATATAGTTTTGGTTTCTGACAATACCAGGTAATTGCAACGTTACATCTTTAAACTAGAGATTTTCTGTGAAAATACTGGTATAAAGTTAATCTTGATAAAACCAAAATCGTTATCTGCAAAAATGGGGGACTTCTAAGAAAGCCGAAAAGTGGTTTTTTAAAGGTAACAAAATTAATTGCATGTCTTACTATAAGTATTTGGGTTTTACTTTCTCTTCACGGAATGTATGGACAAAGGCAACAAATTCCTCAGCTGTACAGGGCGAGAAAATGTATAACATAATTCATAATGCCTCCTTAGGTCGTTTGGGGGATACGCATTTCACTACATATTGAAAATGTACAAGTAACATTTATCAAGCGATTTTGGGGGCAAAGAGGTCAACCCCTAGCTCTATCCTTGGTGATTGTGGCAGCACTTGTGTGTTCGCCGAGTCAGTTATAAAGTGTATTGAATTTTGGGTGAAACTAATTAGACTATACCCACAAATAAATATGCAAGGAAGTGTTATGATATGTTGTTAGAGCTTGACAAAAGGGGTACAAGTACGTGGGTGACAAAAGTCGTAATTTTTTTTTCAAAAGCACTGGATTTGGGTATGCATGGCTGTATTAAGAAATTGCAAATAAGGCCAGTTTTCTTAGGACCTTTAAATTAAGAATGATGATAATAATACATACATTTATATAGCGCTAATTTTGTAAAAACATTCAAAAGCGCTTTACATACAAGAAAATTAAATACAAAACAAAAATAAGAATACAGAAATGACAACATTAATGGACTACAAAATTGGCAAAGTAGGGTTCATTCTCAAGCTAAGTTAGGAATATATGGTTCCTTTAAATCCATATTACGTGTTGAGTCTTATATTTTGAATACCCACGATTTAAAAAAAGAAAAGGTCACTAATTGCTAATTTTTGTTTTTCGTGACTCGAACTGTGTGTTGAGTTGGTAGAAGGCAAACAATTCCAAGAGAAGAGAGATTTTGTTGTTTATGTGAAAATAATTGTGTGGAAAATGAATACCACTTTTAGCATTTGCTCTAGTTACAATAACTTTAGACAAATTTTCTTACTGATCTTGCTCACAACTGTTCGTTTTATAATCTTATTTCACATGTACAGGAAAGTAAGTTTGCTGATAATCTATTAGATTATATTAGACAAGCAATGAAAAGATTACATTAGACATGCAATGAAGAGATTACATTAGACATGCAATGAAGAGATTACATTAGACATGCAATGAAGAGATTACATTAGACATGCAATGAAGATATTAGACATGCAATGAAGATAAATCAATAAAAGATTAAAATTTTGCTCAAAACTTTCCACAAATAGAGACAGAAAGTCAGAAAAAAGAGCGGATCACTAAAACAGACAAAATAAAGTAAACAAGTTGGTAATGTCTCCATTTCTTATATGCTCTGCAATGTGAATTTGTATGTTATGGCCGGCGGTCGATATCAAATAAATCAATAAAAAATTAAAAAGAGACAGAAAGTCAGAAAAAAACTTCGCTTCACTGGAAAGAACTAAAATTAATAAATCATCTGACAAAATTTGATACTTCCCCGGGAATCCAAACATATTTTAATTCACTTTTAAAGCATCTCCGACTACACAAAATATTATCTGCAGCTGTCAAAGTTTCAATTTCTGTGACTGTCAAAGTTTATCACCACGTGTTTGCCTTTCACCGTTCCATATACATACCACCGACATTCCATGGGCAGAAAGGGTGACGAAGATTGCGCAATGACACTATGATTTAGTAAGTGGGTGGCGCAGTTCGAAAAAATTACACCCGGCCTATATTAAATCAAGGCAGCCATAACGATCTTCAAGCAGTATTTTGACAAAACACTCTGCGGCACAATAATATATGACTGGTATAACGCACAGGCCCACAGCAACTTCTGGGCCCGAACAATAACAATGTGATTATATTTTATGGGTCCCAAACGCTGAATTACCTCGCGTCCCAAATTGTTTGTTTGCGCCACTGTTGGTTGATACCACCCTCCGCCGTCCCGCGGTCGTTCAAGTCTTGTGGGTGCTATAGTGTTACTCCCATGTTGATTAAAGTTTACAACCGGAAATACGTTAATTTACAGATGTAGAAATCATGCATGGTTTAATATTCTGGAGAGGGAAATTTCAGTGCCAGTGTAAGAAATTACCGTATTGTTTTCTTGTGGAAAAAGCTACGCAAATACCAGAATACGAATGTTGCCAAAAAAAGAAGAAGAAGATATTGCCTTGCAATTAATTGAAGGGCCATTGCATCCCCAGGGCCTTTTTAAAGAATTTTTCAGTGGGAGGCCAATACACAAAAGAGACATTTTCAATCCTTGTTTTACTTCCCAATCATTCCCAATCATTCTTTTACTTAAGATGCTCAACTGGGGGGCCACTTTGCTGAGTGGGGGACAATTCCCCCCCCCCCCCTTCCCCAATTAGTGTATTAATAAAAGGTCCTGCTGCTCCTTTGTTGGCTCTGAGAAACAGGTTATAAAACAACACTTTGCACCGTTACTTAACAGCGTATAAATCACTAATCTGCTAACGGTGACTAACCTTTTACAGTTAGTCATTTGAATATCATTTTTAAATATAGCGACTTGGCATTTGCAGCTATAACGAAAATAGCAAAACGCAAATAAACGATAATGGAGATATAAATTTGCGTAACAATAACTCCGCCGTATGGCAATGCATTGCACCTGGCACAGTGCCTGATTCTGTTATTTGGAATGCCTATAAATATGGTAAAGAATATGGTAAACATGATTAAAACATATGAGAAAGCAGAATAGGTTGGAATTCAGTAAATCCGTTAAACTGTTGAAAGCCCAACCTTGCTTTTTGCACAATCTGAATGCATACTGTCATAATAAACTAAAGTGATGGGTTTAATTGGTTGCCTTCGCGTAGGCTCATGGTACTGGACTGCTAAATGTGAGGGTCAGTGGGGTCAGGGGGAAAAACCGTGGTGACCCTATCACAGTTTATGAACATCTTGATATTCAACAGTTCTGGATTCAAAGCAAGGGTGTTATGGAGGGGCAGGTGCCCGTGCCCTCTTCACAAGGACAAATTACAGGGGACGCTATACAACTATAGCTCACTGGGGAGTGGGGCAAGGCATATTACAACCAATGGCGATAAAGAGTTTTCTCAGATATGCAATTGACCCCGAAAGTGGATCCAATACCCCCCCCCCCCCTCCCTCACCCCACCCCCGTTTTTAATATTTTTAGAACACACTCACTGACTTATAGCCTCTTCGAACACAGCTCTAGCGTTCATTCATTCTGTCAGGCCCCGTAAAAACGGTAAACAAATATTAGGCCTAGCTTATATCATCCTAACCCAGTTGGAAAAGTGATGCGGGCGCGCGGTTTGTCTTCTTTAATTTGTGTTAAAGCAAATTAATTTTTACCAGGTCATCTACATCAGGCGTAATAAATCAATGTTGAAAACTATCGGAAGCAAGCGTTCGTATTTCGGTAGAAAGTAGAAAGAAACGGATGTATACCTATATACGGACGGTGAATGGACTGATCCGAGAGAAAATACGGTACTTTAAAAAAAAAATCTGGGATTCTCTCAAAACTTATGCGTGCGAGGGTGACAAATTAGTACTTATATCTTTTATTTTTTATTTTTTATGGGGTGTAATGCGCATTATCTAGATATATTAATGCACTTAATGTCCATCAGTTCGTGCAAACCTAATTAAAAAGTATACTATTGAAAAAGTTACAGATTACAGATTTGTCTGATTAGGTACAATATCAAAAACATGATCAAAACGGTAAGTGTAAGTAAATGTTCTGATGTTAGCATTGTTGGAGGATCTGACAGAAAGAGAAATACTACTTCGTAGCATAGGTGTACAGAGGTGTAGCCAGCCTTTCCGATGGGGTGGGGGCGGGGGTCGCCGAGAGAAATATTTGGACCTTTTAGCATATTTTCTGGACCTTTTATCCATCTTATCATTACCATTTTACTTTCTTGGTGGTTGTACGACCCTGTCGGTCCCAGGCTACACCCATGGTGTAAACAAATATTACAATAAGTGCCCCTTTCAAAATGAAATGCCCCTTAAATACGAACCTAATTGTAGGAAACTTTTTTGATTTGCTTTTATATTTGCTTTGAATGTCACTTTTGTTATTTTGTATTCATGGCAAGTATTATTCTTGCTTGTTTTTAAGTTCCATGTTTGTTTTTTGTTTGTTTTTTTCAAATAATATTTCAGTACTTTAAATTTGTATGTATACAACAGTGCCTTGTGGAAGACCAGCGCTGTTGCTGAACATGTCACCCTGAATAAATATGTGCATATTAATAAACTGACAACTTTTATTAGTCCCATGTACTGGGAAATGTGTTCTTATTGGAAAAAAGCCCCTTTCTAAAAATGAAGTGCCTCTTTTACTTAACTTTGTTATCTACAGACAGGGGGCGGACATGATATGACTTAGGAAGTGCCTCCCTTTTGAAGATTCCTACACTCCTGCGTCCTGCCTTTGGTCCATGCACATCATTAACAAATTAAGCGCGATTACCAAACGAAGATCTGAACTTGAGCATTTAAAATTACATCTCTCTCTCCCCCTCTCTCTCTTTATTCCTCCCTCTCTTTCTCCCCCCTCTCTCTCTCCCCTCTCTCTTTCCCCCCTCTCTCCCCTCTCTCTCTCCTTCTCTCTCTCTCTCCCCCCCTCTCCCTTTCTCTCTTTTCTCTCTCTCTCTCCCCTCTCTTTCTCTTTTCTCTCTCCCCTCTCTCTCCACTCTCTCTCCCCTCTTTCTCTCCTCTCTCTCCTCTCTCTCTTTCTCCCCCTTTCTTTCCCTATCTTTCTCTCTCCCTTCTCTCTCCCCTTTCTCTCCCCTTTCTCTCCCCTCTCTCTCTCTCCCTTCTCTCTCTCCCCTCTCTCTTCCCTCTCTCTTTCCCCTATCTCTCCCTCTCTCTTTCCCCTATCTCTCTCCTCTCTCCCCCTCTCTCTCTCTTCCCTCTATCTCTCCCCCTCTCTCTCCTTCTTTTTCTCTTCCCCTCTCTCTCTCCCCTCTTTCTCACCCCTCTCTCTCCTTCCTTTCTCTCCCTCTCTCTCTCTCTTCTTTCTCTCCCCCTTTCTCTCTGTGTGTCTTATTTCATGTATTTGAATACAAAATCGCACAAAAGTTTAATATATTATTACCGAAGAACCTTTTTTCTGAGCCTAGTGCCCTTTTGAAATCTAAAAACGTAATAAGCTGATAAGCACCTGGAATGTCAAAGCTGGTTGAAGGTACCAATCTAAACCGAGGGATTAAAATCTGAACCGACGGATTAAAATCGGATTAAAATCTGAACCGACGGATTAAAATCTGAACCGACGGATCTAAATCTGAAGCGACCGATTAAAGGAGAGGGGGGGGGGGTCGCCCGCCCCCTTCTGGCTACGCCACTGTGTATGCTTATGTAGTAGAACAACTGGGCCATGGTATTGAGAGATTAAGGGTTTAGTTCAGTGATCAAACTAGTTTTCTCTTATATGAAAGAGGACTTTAAACGAAACAAAGTGTTGAAGTAAACATTTGAAATTTGTATTCCGTTAAGCATTTAAGGAGATATTTAATTTGAAGCTCTGTCTTAGCTGTGTCAAAATGACTGGTGTAGTAAGTCTACTATGGAAGGCTGGCGCCCTTATTCTCACATTCTTAATAATTGTTAATGTATCTGAAAGAAAATTAATTTAACTTTTTTACTATTTGAATTATTTTCCCTTAAACTTTCTTCAGATGGTAAACTATAATTACCCTTATTAGATTCTGTTTTAACACTTTCCTGACATATCCAATGGTTTCTAAGCCACAAAATCGCAGGACAAATTATGATAGAATACATAAAGACTTTGAGGAATCTGAGGCTGTGACGTTACAACATTCTGAGTTCAGTTGCTTCTACACAAATGATATCAAGATTTCAAATTAAAAACCTTCTTAACGGAATACGATTTTTAAATGCTTTCTTCACCATATTGTTTCTATTGAAATCCTCTTTCATTTCTTCATATCAGATAAAAATCTTTCAGGATGAAGGAGTGAGACATGTCTGTTTGTAAATATCTTGGTTGTACATAGTTTTACAAAGGTTACAAATTCGTGATAGTGCATTTAGGCGCACCATTCAAACGGACATCATTATCAGTTCCGCTGAGAAGGAGGGTCCAATGGTCATTTCCCTCGGGCCCGGAGTCCTAAGAGGCCCGTAAAAATTAAGAAAAGGAATGTGCATTCAAACAGGGGGTCCTAAAATGTTAGAAAAACCATGCTTGACAATGGTAAAACCGGTGTAAAATTGGAACATAAATGAGACGATGACGGTTTTTCCCCCATATCTGAATATCCAGGGGCCCGCTCGAGTGCCAATGGTTGGAAAATGGCAGACAATTTGGTCTTTTCTGTCTGTAGAATTCATGCGCTTTTGGACTACACAAATATAATTTTACTTGCTTAATAGTATTGGAAGTTATTGATAAACAAGATAATTTTCCCAGGGACTAAATTTTGTTTCTTCTCAGGACGATTTTGGCGTCCCCTCAGAAAGCTTCGCTGGGGGGGTAATATTACCCCCTCTCCTCCTGCCACCACGCCACTGGTGTGGAAGCTCTTTGTTCTCGAGTGCCAAACATGCAGATTGGCCTCTCTGTTTAAAAACAAATTGATTTGACTTTATGCAGGTGATGAAATCAGTTTTGCATGAAATTTATTGAATACTGACGATGAGTATACAAAAGAAGAATATATTACATCTGGTGATAACGTTTATATAAAACGCGGTGTTCATTCACGTCCCATCCTGGTCCAGTCAAGTTCAAGTTCCTGTGCGCCGACTCGTCCGGCAGCCGGAAAACTTTACTGGCGCGCAATGTGACAATGTAGCATTGTGGTATTGCGCGTTATAAGATGCCTATACACAGATATAAAAAAAAACCTCTACGATCTGACGATACGATACAAATTCGGTTGACAAATCTTTTCGCCTTCATTATTTCGATAAGTTTGTCAACAGGTCAATGGACAGATGAATGATAATGGATTATACAGGGGCAACGATGAAGTGAGTAGGTCTCCAACCAGTGCTTCACGACTGGTTGATAAAGCGGCCGTGGGCGTCGTGACGTAAATACTCTAATGGAGGTCTCTTGGGACGTAATAAGCCTTAGTAAAACAGACCAAGCCAATAAAAGGGCTAGGCGGCAATCGCCCAAACGCCCGGGCGTTAAAGACATATGAACAGGTATATATTTTTATACATAAAAATCATTGAATTCTGAGCAGAACATTCTTTAAATGGCCACGATAGCACTTATTGTTGTTCAGTTATGACAAATCACGTGCACATGTCCTCACTTTTTCAAAAACTAACAAAAGTGCCTCTTTTTGAAAATGAAAAGTGCCCCTCAATTACAGTCAAAAAGTGCCCTCACTTAATTTTCTGTCCCCTTGCCCCGAGCTCCTTCCGACACCCCTAAGAGTGACACTACAAGATCGGAAACTTTTTCTTTTCAAAATCAGCAATAACCTTAAAAATTATGAAATTTTATAATGACTTTATCTAAAAAAATAGGAAATAGAGAGGCTTGTGCATTCATCACAAATTTGCATACAAAATTTGCATTTCACATTTTTAACACCTGCAAAATAAAAAAATTGTAAAATGGTCAATTTCTAACCGATTTTTGATGGCCTTAAAAAATCATTTTGGGCGTCTTCACCCTGAGAGGTGACCCATTCTTAGTCTCTGTTCAATGGGGAATATGTAGAGGGTATGTCTCATTAATGTTGAGACCGACCATAAAGTCTAATTTTTCCCCGTTCATACAGACAACAAACGTGGTTTGATTCAGTGTGATAGTAAATTTTGCCTCCCGTAAATTTGGCTCCCCGGATCTCATTTCCTAAGGAATGTCGAGTGAATTTGGTTCCCTCCGGATTAATTTTACTAGGTAATTTACTGGTGTGTCTGAACGGTTCCTTTAAATAATTTTGTATACTAAAGTGATAAGCTAAAAAGTGATAAGAAGATAAGCTAATACACTAAAGAAAGAAGAAGGCGTGCTTTACGCAAAACGGCAGTGAGATTTAGTGTGAAGGAAGAATAAGGGCTTTTTCTTGCAAAAGGGGACAAGTTGTTGTCTCCAAATTTCATAGGAAAGAAGGGCCGGGTCCCAAATTTCCTAGCGTACCGTTTTTACTATGAGGGGGGACCAAATTTACTGGCTGGCTACAGCTTAGTTGTCTGGGGCCCAAATTTCCTAGGAAATAAGGACCGAGGGCCAAAATTTACTGGGGAATTTACTTTTACACCAGCACGGTCGCATTTGGGCCGGATTCAGACTCAGTGGGCACTGGGCGCAGAGCCGCCGAATAGGAAGGAGGGGGGATCAATGGGGGTAATTTCCTCCGGGAAACAGGGGCCTAAACAATTTGGCGAACACCCATACTTGACAATGGCGAAAACGGTGTAAAATTGGAAGAAAATAGGTGATGACCCTTTTTAGCTCTTCAGAATTTTCCGATATTGGGGCCCGGATTTTTAGTTTGTTCACCGGGCCCCGAGATCCTCTAGGCGGCCATGCCTGGGTAGCCATGTATGTGGGAAAACTGGAACCCCTTTTAGAACAAATTTCCTAAGGTATACTCAAAATTATATCTTATAAAGATATGGTAAAACGTGTGTCAGTGTGTGGGGATTCATGAGCGAGCACCCGGTTGCCCATCATTCTGCCATTAAATCTGTGCATGTGAGAAAAATACAAGTAAATAAACGAAACTTGACGGCGATTCTCTCCTCTTTCGGCAGTGTCGGTGTACGGAGAAGTAACATCCCGGGAAGATCTCTACAAGAATATATTCATTGACGCTTCTGCGTTCGTTAACGGACAGTCAGCTGACAGAACTTACGTAGCACGTGGTGACCAGGTCAATGTCATCCACAGAAATATCTTTGCGGAGGACACTTTAAGCTCAAATACGTATTCAATGCTTAGAGGGGGTAAGTGAATTTCATATCACAGCAGTGGCAGCACCATAATGTATTAGCGTGGTTATAGTGAACTATGCTTTAAGGGGAGCTGTGCCCCTTGAGGGAGTGTAACCCTTGGTGTAGTGTGCCTTTTGAGGGAGTACGCCCCTTGGGGAGTGTGCACCTTGGGGGAGTGTGCCTCTTGGGGAAGTGTGCCTCTTCGACATGTTCGAGAAAGTATTTCCAATAACATAATCCACACAAATTTCACCCATTTCATTTTTCTGGAGACGGGGTACCGTCTACCCCAGAGCTCCTTTACTGGTTCCCATATAAAACTAAAATTGACAGGGGTAATATATCAGTAGCTTACTTGGACTTTAAAAGTAAAACGTCACAAATTAAAGTCAACTTATTCATTCTTTGGCTTTGCATTCAGCACGGGACAATACAATAACCATATACAATAACAAAATCTAATTCAAATCATGATTTTTAATAAAGTCTTATATTTTGAGGGAATAACGTGTCTAAATATTGTGTTTTTATTTTATTGTTTTTTCAGAAGTGACATTTATCTTACAAACATATCAGTGGCGTAACTTGCTGCGGGACGCTTGGCCCCCGTAGGGCTCCCACTGAAGCAGCTTTGAGGCCTAAAAGTACGATTCTGAGACATGTCTATGGAGGATAAATTATAACGAACATATTATTTATAAACTCGCATATTGAACATTTTCTTTACATATTACATTGGCAAGGAATATGTTCTTTCCATCAGTTATTTACCAATTTGCAAATTGGTATGAAAATGATTCAAAACTTTTTTAATTTTGTTTTAATACATGAACATTTAAAAAATAATTGGCAACATATGCTTGATATTATTTACAATCTTCGTGTTATTATAATCGTGAAATAGATCAAAGTACTACTACACAACATACCTTTAAACGAACAAAACAAACAGCTAATTGAAACTGTAATTGGAACGCACACACAGATGTATATACATATATATATATATATATATATATATATATATATATATATATATATATATATATATATATATATATATATATATATATATATATATATATATATACATATATATAAACAATTGAAAATGAAAGCCATGCCAAAAAAAAATTATGTCTGGGAAATTTAAGCCATGTAGGGAAATTTGATTATTTTTAACCTTAAAAACTTATCAACTCATGTGCATCGCTAATCAATGCACATTATAATTTCTTTGTTCTCAATTTACAGAATTGTTTTCATATTTTCACACGATAACACACACACACACATCAGTTTTAAATCCAAAAAGTGCCCATTAAAAATATAAACGTATAGGGGCCTAAATAGCTCAATTTTCATGCTGTTTTGGGGTGATATTACTCTGTAAATCTGTGTGAATTAGATAAAATATCAGCCATAAAATGCCTAAAATCGCAGAGCTTCTGGGGGCTTCGTTCCCGGACCCCTATTGGAGCTTCGCCGCATGGACCCCACGCCGTTAAGGCTAGCGCTTCGCGCTAGTATTAAACGCTATAGGCTTCAAATATTTTGTCGGGGAAAATTCATTCACCTCCCCCCACCCTCCTCCAAAAAAATTTAGCGTAATTTAGGGTGATTGTTTTTGTATTAGCACTTAAAAAGGCGTATATTGGAGAGTGGATCTTGGCGCCTTTTTCACCCGGTTCCTTATACAACTATAGCGCATTTTTTCTTTTTCAGTTTGCAACTTTCTTGAAAATAAAGATGTCCTTGCCGTAGTTATACCAAACGATCTGTGCATCAACTGCACCAGGCCAAATGTTGCCTCAAGCGTTGGCAACGCCTTTAGCCCCACCATTACCCTGGATCAGACCGATGGCTCTGATGCCTTTAAGATGAGACCAAATCTCGGTGACGTTGGTGAAATGATCACGGATGTCATCATCAACTTCAAATGGTCGACATTCATATTCTTATATGAAGGAAAAATAGGTTAGTATTTTTAATTTGGAATCTGAACTTCCGTTATTGGAGAATTTTAAAGGGCGTGTCTAATCTTTGGTTTTTAAAAAATTTCGTTTATTCATTTACTTATTATTATTATTATTGTTATTATCATTATTAATATTATTATTATTATTATTATTATTATTATTATTATTATTATTATTATTATTATTATTATTATTATTATTATTATTATTATTATTATTATTATTATTATTATTATTATTATTATTATTATTATTATTATTATTATTATTATTATTGTTGTTGTTGTTGTTGTTGTTGTTATTGTTGTTGTTGTCGTCGTCGTCGTCGTCGTCGTCGTCGTCGCCGCCGTCGTCGTCGTCGTCGTCGTCATCATCATCATCATCATCATCATCATCATCATCATCATCATCATCATCATCATCATCATCATCATCATCATTATTATTATTATTATTATCATTATTATTATTAAAACGAAAAGATTAAAGTTTGACAACAAGATGCGGTTTTTAGTCTCTGGAATTATCCCTGGAATTTTCTTGAAATATTTGATGGTTATCACAACCAGAGCAATGTAGTGTGCTGTTATACCATCATAGCATCATTCTAGAGTGTCACTTTTCCGAATTTTCAACATATAAGGCTGAAAATCAGACTTTTCTTCTCTAAGAAAATGTAACTCATCAAGGCAAGTTAGCCTACTTTCTCCTCAGCACGCAAATGTACAGAGCCTATCCTTTCCTGTTTTGTGAATTTTGTGCCCATTATACCAGTGACAGAAATCAATATCTCATGTCATAGACCAGCAGTTTCGTTTTGAAAACTCTTTTGGATACTCTTCAAAGCACCAGCTAATCCACCAGTTAAGCTCCTTGATAAGATTTCATTCCTTTGTTTACCTCATCATTGTATGATCATGCCTCCAACAAGGGATGGATGCTCTCCTAAAGTTGGCACAAGGAGTACAATTGCTAAGCAAGATGAGTTAGTGTCATCCATACTAAAAAACATTCTTGAAAGCAAAGAATTAAAAACAATGATTCAGAATACTATTAAAGAGGCCATCAAGTCTTCACTTGAAAAACTTCATGAAAAAATTGACATGCACGAAGGACGCATCCTTGAATTAGAGTGTCGTCTAGACAAAAGCTCTCAGGAAGTCTTAAAACTGGTATCTCAAAATGATAATCTACAAACTGGTATTCATCAACTTAAAAATGAAATAAATGTCATGGAACAATATTCACGAAGGAACTGCTTGAAAATATTTGGCATGAAGGAATGTAACAATGAGGACACGGATACTCTAATCAAAACACTTGCCCAGGAAAAATTTGGTGTCGGCCTGCAGCCCACAGACATTGACAGGAGCCACAGAGTGGGTAAGCCAAACAGCAGAGGGAATCGAGCCATAATTGTGAAATTCACAAACTATTCAGCAAGGTCGGTCATCCTGAAGGCAAGACGAAAACTGAAAGGATCAGGCATAGTGATACAAGAGGATCTTACTACATAAAATAGAGCCCTACTGAAGAAAACTTCTGACCACCCTAGAGTATCATCTGCTTGGTCAATCGATGGGAGGATTTACGCACTCCTTAAATCAGCAGATGGCACCGAAATGAAGAGGAGAGTGATGGGCCCAAACTATCTGATGAACTTGTGACTTTTCATTACCTATTTCGTGACCTGTTAAACTGGAACATCTTATGCTGAGGAGTATGATATCACATATTACACCATTTTCTTTGCTTTTGTTTGGCTTGTTTAAGCCTTTTCATTATTGTTGGGTGTTGTGAATGATGTTTCTGTTCTAATGTGGAATCAATCAATTGATGATCACATTTCAAGTAATTGTAAGTATTATGATATAGATAATTTTAACAATGTAGTTAAGGATACTGGTTTTCCCTTTTCATCTTAATAGCCGTAGTCTTATCCATAATATTGATACCATAAGTGATTATTTGTCTACTCTTAATAATAACTTTTCAGTCTTGGGTTTCTCAGGAAACATGGTTTGGTCCACATAATAAAATCACTGGTATGAGTAATTACAACCTTTTGAGCAACATAGAGAGAACAGGAGAGGGGCGGAGTTTGTTTGTTTGTACATAATAAGTTTCCTGCAGTTATTCGTCATGACCTATCTATTTTTAACGCTGACATTGAAAGTATCTTTGTTGAACTAAATTTTGAATCCATCACTATCTTAGTTTCTGTTATTTATAGACCTCCGCAATCCTCAGTAAATTCTTTTTATGATACACTAGATTTAATCCTCTCAAAAATTTCAAATGAGCATAAAAACTGTTACATTATGGGTGATTTTAATATTGACTTTGCAAAAGATATATCCTTTGATTTTCATAACATATTGTCTTCTTATGGGTATTGTCCTTTGATAAGTATACCTACTAGGGTAACTTGTAATTCTGTAAGTTTAATTGATAACATTCTTGGCAATACTAATTTTGATGACTGTATCTCAGGGGTTTCAGTCACTGACATCAGTGATCATTTTCCAATTTTTCACCAAGTTAATGTTTGTACTAACAGAGTTAAAAACAAAGCTATCATATATATACGTAATTATTCTAAGTGTAATGTTGATAATTTTGTCAGTAAAGTTGGTGCAGTAGACTGGAGTTTTATTTTGGCACTCAAAGACGCCAGCGCAGCTTATGATTCATTTGTAAATACCATTGATCATATTTATGATAATTGTTTTCCACATATAACTATAAATACTAAAACTAATCGTAAACGGCATCCATGGATAACTTCTGGAATTCTTAAGTCGATCAAAGTTAAAAATAAATTATATAGAAGGTTTCTAAGAAATCCATCTAGTGAAAACAAAACCAACTACAAGAAATATAGAAATAAATTAAATCATGTTATTCGCTTTTAAAAAAGAACTACTTTAATGAAATTTAACAATTGTAAAAATAATGCCAAAAGTACTTGGAGTATGATAAATAACCTTTTAAATAAAAGGTCAAGTTATTCGGTATCCTCATTCAGTGATGGAGACAATCCAGTCACTGACCCCAAAACTATTGCCAATAATTTTAATGACTTTTTTGTCAATATAGGCCCTACACTTGCTAACAATATTAATGGTAACAAATCCTTTGATGAGTACTTAGAGCCAAACAAGAGCATTTTAAGTTCTTTGTTCCTAAATCCTGTAACAATTAACGAAGTATTTAAAGTAGCTTATTCGTGTCTTAAATCTAATAAGTTTGCTGGTTTTGACAACCTCAAACCTGGTATAATCAGGTTAGTAATTCATCACATTGTTCAAGCTTTAACTCACATTTCCAACTTATCATTCATCACAGGTATTTTTCCTAACTGACTAAAAATTGCTAAAGTTGTCCCCATCTATAAGAAAGATGATTCCCATGTTTATGAAAACTACCGCCCTATATCTATTTACCATGTATATTTAAAATCATTGAAAGGTTGATGTTTAATCGTATCCTAGCTTTCCTTGACAAACACAACATTTTATTTGATGATCAGTATGGATTTAGACCAGGTCATTCTACGAAATCAGCACTTATCTCTGCAATAAATAAATTCTATAAAGCCCTTGAACAAAAAGATTCAGCAGTTGGAATCTTCCTTGACCTGTCTAAGGCCTTTGATACCATTGATCATCACATTTTATTAAAAAAGTTATCATTTTATGGCATAAGAGGTAAAGCTCTTGATTGGTTTTATAGCTACCTTTCTAATAGGCATCAGTATGTGTATTATAATAATTGCAGTTCTGATCTTTCTCGTGCTAAGTGTGGAGTCCCTCAAGGCTCTATATTAGGACCACTTCTATTTATTTTATATACTAACGATATAAGTAATGTGTCTTCAAAATCATCTTTAATTTTATTTGCAGATGACACAAATATTTCTTATCATGGTAGTAACGCTTATGAGTTACAAGACATTATCTGCTCTGATTTATTATGTTATCATGACTGGTTCTGTGCTAATAAGCTTTCTTTAAATGCAGCTAAAACTAATTATATTGTTTTTGGTACTCTTAGTAAAAATTGGAATGTCACTATCAATTTGAATGGTATAATAGTCCATAAAGTAACCTCAACCAAATTTGTAGGGGTGACCATCGACTCCAATCTTTCCTGGTCAGACCATATTTATTCAATTTGTAACAAAATTTCTAGATCTGTTGGTATCCTTTCTAAATTAAAATATTATAGTCCAAATATTCTAAGGTGCTTGTATCAAACTCTTATTTTGCCTCATTTGTCTTATTGTTGCAGTGTTTGGTCAAGTGCAACTAAAACCACTTTAAATGAATTGATTGTCTTACAAAAACAGGCTATTCGACATATTACCAATGCTCATTATCGTGAAAGTACCAGCAAGCTTTTTCTGTCGCTTAACTTCTGAAATTGCCTGACCTCATCCAAATCAATCTTGCAACTATTGTTTATCGTGCAACACATAATGACCTCCCATTTCCTTTGGTTAATCTATTTAAGACAAACAATGACTTTCATCCATATAATACCCGTCAATCAAATAACATTCATTGTCCTTCATGTCGCACTAATCTGATTAGATTTAATACTTGTAACCGAGCCATTGATTTTTGGAATTCCATCCCTTGTGACATACAAACTTGTAATTCTCTTGCCAGCTTTCGGAAAATCATTAGACAAAATTGTATAAATAATTACTAAATACTCTATTACTACTTGTTATATTCTATCCGTAACCTTAGGGGTAGGGGATGGGTGGGGAATAGGGTCTGGTATTTTTGGTAGGGGATGGTAAATTGGGGAGGTCTAGTAACTTTGAAGGGGTGGGGTGGGTAATTTATGCTAAAATTAACTTACTTTGTAACCAGGAAGTGTTGTACTTAGTTAAGCTCTCCAGAGTTTTTTTGCAACACTTCCTTTCACATACACATACATATTGTATATTATTATATCCTATACCTATCCACATTTCTATATGTTGATAACTGTATTTCAACAATTCAAATATTTGTAAACTCAATTGTATATCTGTATATATTGTATATTGTTATATGTAAATATGTTGTGAAGAACCAAATAAATAAAGCAAATCATCATCATCATCATTATTATTATTATCATTATTATGATTATTATTATTATTATTATTATTATTATTATTATTATTATTATTATCATCATCATCATCATCATCATCATCATCATCATCATCATCATCATCATCATCATCATCATCATCATCATCATCATCATCATCATCATCATCATCATCATCATCATCATCATCATCATCATCATCATCATCATCATCATCATCATCATCATCATCATCATCATCATCATCATCATCATCATCATCATCATCATCATCATCATCATCATCATCATCATCATCATCATCATCATCATCATCATCATCATCATCATCATCATCATCATCATCATCATCATCATCATCATCATCATCATCATCATCATCATCATCATCATCATCATCATCATCATCATCATCATCATCATCATCATCATCATCATCATCATCATTATTGTCGTCGTCGTCGTCGCTGCGTCGTCGTCGTCGTCGTCGCTGCGTCGTCGTCGCTGCGTCGTCGTCGTCGTCGTCGTTGTTGTTGTTGTTATTATTATTATTATTATTATTATTATTATTATTATTATTATTATTATTATTATTATTATTATTATTATTATTATTATTATTATTATTATTATTATTATTATTATTATTATTATTATTATTATTATTATTATATTATATTATTATTATTTTTATTTTTATTATTATTATTATTATCATTATTATTATTATCATTATTATTATTATTATTATTATTATTATTATTATTATTATTATTATTGTTATTATTATTATCATTGTTATTATCATTATCATTATTATTTTTATTATTATCATTATTATTATTATTATTATTATTATTATTATTATTATTATTATTATTATTATTATTATTATTATTATTATTATTATTATTATTATTATTATCATTATTATCATCATTATCATTATTTTTATTATTATTGTAATTACAAGTTGTGATAGTGTTATTACTCCAAAAAAATTAATATTTGCGGTTTGCGGTCCTAGGTAGAACTGTGTTGCCTAATGTTATGCGCAGGAACGTATATAGGAAAAGACAGGGCAGGGGCATAGCTTAAGAGCATATGGGAGTTAAACACCCCCTAGAAAAAGGTTTCAAAGGAAAATTCTAATTTGATCTATTTCGTCGGGGAAAAAGACATGGTATGTGAAGAGAAATGGTAGAAAAATTACATTAGAATACTTTGAAAATGATTTGGAAAATAGCTGTTTCTTATTTGCATGGCCATACGAGACGGGACCGGTAGAGGGAGGACACCGATATTAGTCCGGCAGAGATGTGAAATATCGAATGTACTATTTAAATTATAGCAATTCTGAATCATATGCCGTACTGTATACACGGCAATAAATATCAGAATCATTTGGACAGAGATGTAAATGACGTGTGCACTATTTAGATCGGATAATAATCACGGGCGGAGCCAGGATAAAATGTCAAGGAGGCCAGGCCAAACCAATCCAGAGATGATGTGATAACGTGTTTTATCTGCAGTTTTGTCATCAGGGTGCACATGGCCGTACGAAACCATCTTACTCAGGAAAAGAGGGGAGAGAGGGGGCTGCCGTTTACTTTTTTTCCCGACTCGAAAACCTATTACGAAGGAAGAATCGCAATGAATCTGTAAAAAAACAATTATTTTTAAGTTATGGTTTTACCACAGCTTTGGCTTTGAAGGAGACGAAGGAGGAGGGGAGGGGGGTTGGGGGGGAAGGGAATTATTATCAATATTCAGAGATTTCCTTAATTTTCTTCGATTTACGGAACATTTCTTAATTTCCGGGCAACTTCGGGAATTTTTTTCTATTTTCTGGCAGGTTTGTTTATTTTGGCCAATTTTCGGGAATTTATCCTTAATATTCGAGAGCTTTTCTTAATTTCAAAGCAATTTCCTTCACTTTTCGTGCAGGTTTTTCAATTTGGGGGAAATTTCCTTTCATTATTGAAAAATATAGCCGAATCGGGGCATGATTTCGACAAATCACTGATTTCGACAAATCACTGATTTCGACAAATCACTGATTTAAAAAGTACATTTTGCCTCTTTACCTGACTATATAAGATCGGTGCCCATTGTCAACATCATACCGAGTCGAGAGGGAATGCATGACCAAGATAGCTAGCCGAGTCGGGCATGATTCTACTTGACTCAAGATATCCGGCCGACAGGGAGGGAAAAAGGGGGTAGGAGGGGGCACTACCGCCTTACCCCTGCCTCGTATGGCTTTGAGGGTGCAGAGTCTTAGGAAGTGGGAACCAGGGGAAAAGGTACTCCATGAACAGATGATTTCACATTCCCCACCTCATGCTTTTTCTTTCGACTGGGACTTAATAACATAAAATTGAAGGAAAAATTGGTAAATCAATGGAAAATTTTGTTAAATTCAGCAACATTTCCAGATAATTGATCAATATTGACCATACTTCCCGATTACGAAGGAAAATTTACCCAAAATGAAGAAAATTGCACGGGAATGAAGTAGTTTTCTAAAAAAATGATATTTCCCGGAAATTCGGAAGAAATGTGATTGAAACCAATATTGAATCAACCTTAGCAACTTACCTTGGTAGAGCATAGTGCCCCCTTCTCCCACCCCATATATATATATATATATATATATATATATATATATATATATATATATATATATATATATATATATAT
>JAIGNY010001933.1:607500-632500 GCA_020152595.1 Chiridota heheva | reverse complement strand
ATTCCAATGTTGGGATCAACACAACAAAGTATAGGATAACATATTTTGTTATGGTGACGGAGAGGTGGACGGGAGTCGTGTCCCCTACCCCACAGACTTTTCAGGATGCAGATCATTACCGCACAATGCCTAAGTGCCTTTCAGACAGTTACAACTCTATGTTTAGGAAAATTAACAAAGGAAAATATCACAAAGGGAAAACAAGAAAATATCACAAAAATGAACAAACAAAAAACTATGATGGCATTCAAGAATTTATCCAGAACACTTTCAGACTTTTTATTCTTCTTTGAAATTCTTTCTCCATCTCTTTAGTTTTGTTTTTAACGTCCATTTCCCCATAAATCTACTAAGGCAATATTTCTATTTCTATCCACCTTGCTTTAGGCTTCAAGTGGTTAAATCAAATATTGTTTGCATGTTTTATTAGTAGGGCAGATATGGCAATTTTTGAACCATGCAGGTCTTATACTGATTCTTCATCAGGCGGAAAGTAGGAGGTGTCCTTAAAATTTGCTGCCGACCAGATGATTATAGATGCAAAAAAAAAAAATGACAAGAGTGCCCCCTTTTAAAAGTAATTAGTGTCCTTCAATTACTTTCCAAGATGCAAGAACTGGTAGAATGTGCACACACAAAATATTACAATAAGTGCCACCTTCAAAATGAAATTCCCCTTATTTACGGACCCAATATTAGGAAACTGGCAACTTTTGCCAGTCCCATGTACGGGGAATGTGTTCCTATTGGTTAAATACCCCTTTCTTAAAATCAAGTACCCTTTTTACTTTACTTTATTATCTGCAGACATGGGGGCAAACATATGCATATGAAAGTGCCCCCTTTAGAGGTCGTGCCCCTCTGGCGGTCGTGCCCCCTTTATAAATCGTGCTCCCTCTAAAGGTCGTACCCCTCTAGAAGTCGTTCCCCTCTAGGGGGTTGTGCCCCCTCTAGAGGTTCACCAAAAGAGGTCGTGCCCCCAAAAGAGGTCGTGCTCCCAAAATAGGTCGTGCCCTCAAAAGAAGTGGTGCCCCCAAAAGAGGTCGCGTCGTCCCACTTCTTTACATCTCATTTCGTTTAGGAAATCTCACGTTTTAAAATTTCTCAGACTGTGCAGTATACAGTGTGATTTTCAAAAAAGGTTCTAGACTCCCCTCTCCTCCCCCACCCATTCTCCTCTCCCAAGACAAAGTGTTCAAATTTAATCCACTTCTGAGTGAATTTGGTTTAAAAAATTAAAAACAAAAAGGCTCGGAATTTTTTAAATGTACTCGAAATAGTGAAAAGGGGGGGGGGGGGGAGGGAGGGGGTCCGGACCACCGTTTCCCCGTGGGATACGATGCTGGTGTGATGCTATACTTGCAGATCTAGATTCTTCTATTTAGAGTGTAGGGTTTATAAGCAGAAGAGAAAATTATGTTCTTGTTACAGTAAATCGCATGTTATTCCCCATCTCAGTGACTAATCAAAACATGTTTCAGATGACTTCAACAGAGGTAAATAATTTTCAAAGAAATACATAACAATTGTCATGCCAAAAACAACACACTAGTGAAATCTGTGATATTTTACAGACTTAGTATACTTCAAAACGGCATAAGAGAACAACATGATCACCGTTTTAACATCGATTTCTTTCTATAATAGTCCTCTATTACACACACACGCACACACCCTCACACACACACACACATATATATATATATATATATATATATATATATATATATTTATATGTATATATATATATATATATATATATATATATATATTTATATGTATATATATATATATATATATATATATATATATATATATATATATATATATATTTATATGTATATATATATATATATATATATATATATATATATATATATATATATATTTATACGTATATATATATATATATATATATATATATATATATATATATATATATATATATATATATATATATGTATATATATATAATATACATATAAATATATATATATAATATATATATATATATATATATATATATATATATATATATATTTATATATATATATATATATATTTATATATATATATGAATATATACATGTATGTATAGATATATATATGTGTGTATCTATATATATATATATATATATATATATATATATATATATATATATATATATATATATATATATATATATATATATATATATATATATATATATATATATATATATATATATAAATAAAAAATGAAATTCACGGAATATTCAGTGAAGGTTTAGTTCAGTGGTCAACCAAGTTTATCTTACGCAGTCATGAAAGAGAACTTTAAAGGACTCAGATTAGTGGAGAAAGTACTTCAATTTGGTGGAGGTATTCAAGTTAAACGTTTTGTCTCATCTGTGTAGAACTTACTGATTGGGTGGAAAGTCTACTGTAGACGGCTGTTGTCCTCAATTTCACTTTCTTTACTATTGGTAGAATATTTTAAAGAAAATCTAATTAACGTTTAAATTAAGTAACCTTTTTACATATTAGTGATTTTTTCTTCAAACTTTTCTGCTGGTGGTGCATTATATTTACTGTAGTCTCGCTATTCAAGGTTGGTGGCCTATTTTCCCATCATTTAACTCACCAATTTGTTTAAACAATATGCTGGTGGGCCAACGTTCATATTTTACACAAGGGTCTGACGAGCAAAATGAACATAAAATAATGAAAAATCAATCAAAGAATCAGTTTCGATAAAAATTTGCATATGATTTGGACGGATTCTCCTGTCAGTCTAGAAATGTTTTTTTTTTTTTTCATTTTTTTCTTATTCTGTTATTAGGCCTAAAAAAGTGGAAAATCTGTCCATTCTATGTCCCCTTCCCAACCCGGTAGCGTCATGTTTTGCTGTAGGGATTCACTATCTCTACCAAAAAGCCATTTTTGCCATCAATTGGCCCACCAGGGAAAATAAGGGCCAATATGCCAATATTTTGTGGAAACCAGACAGCAGACACTGCTTTCTTTTAAATTTCAGAATCATTAGAACCAACAAAAATAGGACTATATTGTATATGACAATGATTCCATTGGAACAAATTTGTGTATCCTAATTCTGGCAGTATTTGTTCCTTTTTAGACTCGTTGGGCCCGTCTTTGTGACCGTGGTCTAACTTTTGATCTCTATTTAATTTGTATAACTGTTTGCTTTTTTGGCACTTTGATGCCACTTAACCTTGACCCGAGACTAGTGGTGGCGCCAGGTTGTTGTAGTTGGAGGGGCAACAAAGATGGGGTCCGCCATGACCACAAAAGGGCTGACGTAATTTGTCACACCAGGCATTTTTTATTTTGGAGTTGGTACAAAATCTTTCTTTGGGTAAACTCGTGCCAGCCGTATAGTTTTTGGTTCCATTACTAGCTGTGAGGCAATTGACCTGTGCCCTCGTGTTGGGTGCTCTTCTGGTTATTTTTTTGTCTCACCAGGGACATTGCGATAAATATTCATATTCCCCATAAGAAAAATGTTATGAGCAAAATTTTGTTGGTTTATGTGGTTCACATGTAATCCATACATTACCCCTCCCAAACCAAAACTGACGCAGGTGTCACTATCATCTGATCACGCCACCAGCAGCCAGGCAGCGGGTTTGCCTAGATAATTACTTCTCAAATAATATTGAATTTTCAAAGAGGGAACCTCGTCCGTAATGCCGTAAAAAAGTTGTTTAAAATGTCAGTAGTAAGTATGATGCATATAGTATCCAGTGACGTACTTTTGGGGCGTACATTCTATTTTAACAGGATTTTTGATTGGCTTGTCGGGATTTATGTAAATAATTCGACCAATGTAAATATTTCGACCAATGTTGTATATTCATATCATGTCAACACGGTGGCTGACCTTTAATCTTCATGTCCACAGAATCCACCTTTCACAAGGTCATTTCTGGACCAGAAGTACCGTCACAACATGGCGTGGCTCACCAGGTTTAAAGTTGAATCTAATGAAGTGTTGTATTACACCTCGGCCAAGACTCCGATCAGGGATTGGCCGTTCAGACAAAGGGCCGCGTATGATTCCCTAATAGCAGTATCTTTAGCGCTAAAACGTCACAAGGAGAGGACTGGGTCGTACCCAAATGCAGTAACTAGATGTGGTAGCCCGAGTAAATCAACTTTGATAGAAGATTTACAACAGGTAAATAATATACCGACTGAAAAAAGACTAACATGACTAAATAACAGTCTGTACAGGTAATGGCGGCGCAGGCCCTACAAACTGGAGGAGACACCGGCTTTTTAAAGCACTGAGCAGCATTCGACCAAACTTAAAAAGGTAATAGAGACAACACAAGGGCCTTACTCACCTAACCCCTAAGTCCCTCTGATTTAAACGAACCTGAAAATCGATCCGCTAATGTCAGAATGTGTAGAGTGCCTATACAGTATCTGCTCATGCAGTGTGATACTTTTTTGTTGTTTTGTTTTTGTTGTTATAAAGAGTTTTCTACTCAAAAATGTAAAGAGATTTATACTCCTGATATAAGTATATGACTTTTATAAGTAATCGTTCTTCATATCAGATTTCGTTTCTTGGCGCATCTGGGCATGTTGCATTCGGCGCAAATGGTGACAGAGTTAACTACACCATCAACATGTACTCCGGGAAAGATACAAAAGTTCAGAATTTGGTAAGATAATTTGCAAAGCTTATTGAAATATCATTCACTTGCGAATAGATGATCGAAAAGTTTTAGGCATAACACTATCAGACTATTACCAGATACGGTAGCTTCCTACATGCTGGCATGGGTGTAACCAAGGAGTTGAGCGGGTCGTTAGACTTCCCAACGGCCCCCAAAATGTAAAATGGTCCAGATTTTGAGGCAACGACCTTTTTTTGCTCTTCAGTAAAATATAGCCTCCGAACACATTAAAACCGCAATTTGTTTCGTTCTACGACCCCCACACCCAAAAGGCGGGCTACACCCTTCTGCCCTTGCCTATCACATACCAGCATACAGTTCGGGCACGATCCTGGTCACAAAATCGCCTGCAAGTTCGGGGGACCTTTCGGAACTATCATAGCCGCAATGCAACCTTCACTCCATTGATAAACTACTTTAAACACAAATGGTGCCAGTTTTGTATTTGTCGTTGCCAATCTGTATTTTTCATATCAATCAGTTAGTCAGTTAATCATACATTGGACTAGAATTTACATTTACCTTCAGCTGGTATACCAACTAACTCATTTCTGGACAACGTCATGCATGGGTTTAGCCAGGGATATGGTGGCTGGTCGACTGGGTTGCTCGACTGCCACAACGGCCCTTAAATAATACAAATATCCAGAAAGTTTGCTATAAAAGGTCCATAAATTTTTCTAAAAGGTGAAGATCTTGAAGCAATTGACCCCTTTCTGTAGCCTCCACAGTTTTGACGCAATTTTGGAAAAAATTAAAGAATTCAGAATTATTTTCATTCATTGACCCCCCTCCACACTGGCACACACACACATACACAATCGAGAAGGCTGGCTACACCAATGTTATGCTTTAAACAGATTGCATATATGTTTTTTTGTGATTTTTAGTAGGATAAAATAGGAAGCATGGAATTAGTATGACCGTCATTCAATACTTAACTGAGTAAGCAGTTTCTAAGTAATCATCAACCGTGAATACTGGTAAAAAAAGTATCATCGGAATTTTTTTTGGAGGGGGAAGGGGGTGATTGTCGGACTTATAAAGTTATTCAGCTTAAATGGTTTCAAAATATGGGGAAATTTCAAAATGGACACTATTTACTCTCTTGTACATGTGGATGGAAGGCACCCCTTGCCGCATTGTCTCGTAAAGCAGGTGTCCGCAGATGTGAATAATGATACTTTTATATGTGTACAGGCTGGCTACTTCGTCCAGGATATTCGAGCATGGGAACAGACGAGCGCTAAGAAATGGCCTGGAAAACCAGGTAAACGAATGTACATTAAACCATTCCGACACGCAGAGGCTAACTACATAAAGATTGTTGCAGTTCCGGTGAGTAGTATAATGTGTCGTTTGTGACAACCGGGTCACGTGCCCAGGCACGGTTGAACGTAATGTCGAGGTGTGTGTGTGTGTGTGTATGTGTGTGTGTGGGTGGGGAGGAAGGCGTATGAATGTTGGGATATGAGAGAGATACAAGCATCTTTGTAATTCAACAGATATAGGTACCCCTATAATCAATGCTGCAAAATTCCGAGACGGCTTGTACATTTCATCCCATTTAATTTAATTTTTGGTCGAAAGTAATTGGCCTACATACAGGGCTGTAATTCTCATTTGGAAAGTGGGGGAAGGGAGGGGACCTCTTATCCAAAACGTGGGTAAACAAGAGGCAAATTTCCCCCAAAACGTACATGTCTATATGTCTATGCTTAATAAGATGCTGCGCTTCGTTACCTAGACTTTCGATCCATGACTGGTTATCCGTAGTATCAGTCTACCCTTTAAATAACAATATTATTCATTTAATTTATTTAACTAATCATTCATGTATCAGCATTGTCTGCATACTTGTTGTAGGAGCCGCCATTTTTCATGACTTTTGACGAGGAGCAAAAACGTTACCCTCGCCAGGCAGACTCTAACCAAATACCTGGGGATGAAGTGTTCCAGGGTTACGCCTGGGAACTCCTCAAGGAAATCAAGAAAGTATTCGAGGAAGAGCTG
Source organism: Chiridota heheva (assembly GCA_020152595.1). Lineage (NCBI taxonomy): Eukaryota > Metazoa > Echinodermata > Holothuroidea > Apodida > Chiridotidae > Chiridota > Chiridota heheva. Next base: position 625,799 of record JAIGNY010001933.1, on the reverse strand, counting down.
GAAATTCCATTTGATTTCCAGTATGTATACTTATTATATGCTTTAGTGCCATGGATAACCCATGAAAGGAAACAGGTGAATTATAAACAAGGTTTTGGAAAATGTTTTGGATACAATTACATTTGGTTAGAATTTGTTATCTTTTATGATTTAGCTGTAATAACATTTGGATTTATTACAGCTAATATTATATTATGTTACATGCAACCTTTCACAATATATCAACGCGGCCATTCCAGAGGGTGACGAAAATTGCACAATAACACTATGATTCAATACTAGGCTAGAAGAACTTCCACGATGATCTCATGCAGTAACTCATGCTGACCTGTTAATGCAATCTTTTCGGTTTAATATATTACAAGATTAATGACAACACTTCAAAAAACAAAATCAATGATATCATTGACTGATTGAGGACTACGCTATACGCCTATTTCTTAAAATAGAACTTGCAAATTATCTGTATAAGTAGCTGTTTTCAAGAATATTTTCGAGGTTTCATCAATTTACAATTAACTGTGTCTTATTCTTTTAGATCGAGAATTACCGTACCGACCTTCATTCATTCAGTTTATAAATATTGATTAAAAGTCAATTTAAACCAAGGAACGTAAATGTGCAAATGGACGCTCTGCCATTTGCGCATTCATGCTCCTTGTTAGAACTATTAGTGAGCATATAAGTTATTAATTCTAGAAGGGTCCTAGAAAACAAAACGTTTTTATAACATTTTGTGTTATAATGTTTTAATAATACCAAAATTTGGCGACATAAAAACATTATTATAACATTTTTCATATAATATTATGCAAAAATGTTTGTATTACATAATTTTTATGTTAAAAACAACTTTTTTTGGAAAAAATGTTATAAAAACATTTTTATTGACACCACAAAATGATATTATAAAAACATTTTCACAATTTTGAAAAAGTGTTTGCAAAACATTATTGTGTTTACTGGGGTGTGGTTGTTAAATCTAGTAAATGGAGAGGGGTGGTTGGGGACCATTTGGTAAGTAATTTATCAGTGCGTGATGGTAATTCGGATACGCATAATATTCTTGAAGCTTTCTAGAATTTTCTGTTGGATTATTCAATGTTAATGAATCCAACCCTTGTCTGTTTAGTGTCACAGAAAGAAATATAAATACGAATGAAAATCATTGATATATCAATTATCACAAATAATAAAGCATACCTGATCCGTCTTCTCTTCAGGGTACATTTAGCGAGTAGAGGGCAGTATGGTACCCTAGATTTGTCCACTGGCCAGTGGGATGGTATGATACGAGACTTGATGGATGGAGTAAGTATGAATTAAAAGTTAGCGACCCATTATTCCAATTACTTCTCCGACGTGAGAAAGATTTTTTTCAATCTGTCATTTCAATTCATACCAACAAGTCGATGAAATCATGAGAAGGAATAAATTGTGGAGGACTTTTGAAGCTCGATAAGATCAAAGAATCAAAGATCGACCTTCATTGTAGCTACTTTGGTACAATACCAATGGTCATTGTCGGTACAGTAAATATTTATAATGCCATAGAAGAATTGTAAAAGCTGCATTAAATTGTAAAGCAGTTAAAGGATTGTTTACTGGCCAAGCAAGTTCATGTTATATGAAAGAGGATCTCATGTAGGTATAAACGACTGGTGTGGAAAGTCTACTGTAAAAGTTCAGTGCCCTCACCATTACATTTTTCCAAAGTCTTTCTTGTATTTTATTGTACTTTGATGTATCATTTGTGACTTAAAACCGTTGGATAAGAAGGGAGTGCAGTAGCCCGGTCTCGTAAAGCGTCGGTCTCGTACGTAAAAGGTACCAGGATCGAATCTCAGTCACGGCATTGTGCTGTGTCATTGAACAAGACACTGTATCCAAATTAACCTCACTGAGTTCATTGATTGACAGCTTTTCCAACAAATCACCACATGATTTTGCCTAGCAATAAAATCTGCGTAACTAAGTGGGGAAAAATCCTACACGGTACTGGTACAGCACATCTAGATAGCGGCGTGCGCTTATGCAGTCAATGCAATATATTGCACAAAGCAAATTTCTGCACACACATACTGGGTGTTGACAAGATGGTGAACAAAAATTGCACCTACGGGCCCACTACGGGCTTTGTATATTTGATTACCGTTACTCAGAACGGTTAGCAAACGAAATTTTGTCTAATCTTTTTCCTAAAAACTTTAAAGATCTGGAGTAGTGCCATAAATGGATCAAAACTTGCGGCAAGCCACATGAACATCTAAATGTCAATGTGTTGGTCATGCATGATTGCGGATTTGAGGTTTGTTTACCCAAGTTACCGCGTTGCTATGGTGGGTGTGGTAATTTAATCCCGTTCACTTAGATGTGAAATTAGTACCAGTTTTGGCCGGGGATTTAACCTGCGATGGACTGATGTTCTATCCAGGGTCGTCAAGTACTTTCATCCGCTTAGCACTATGGAATCGGATATAAGCACCGGCTCTATAAGCCCTCGGAAGTAGCCCTTTTAACATAATAGTTTGTTATTTGTCATCAAATTTCATATTGCATATACCCAAAGCAGGCTGCGGTGGTGCCAGCAATGATCCAGGAGATCTCTATATTTCCCCATCGGGGATACTTTTTCGGGGAATGATATAAAAAATTGTACGTACGTGACATATTTTTTATTAATTATATTCCCTCATCCGGAGAAGGGGTAGGGTAGGGGATCCTTGTCCGATTTATGGTGCGCTCCACATGCAAACTCCGAACCATGGCATAAAGACTTATTTGATTCAAAATTTCGCTTTTACATCAAAAATAATTAAATTCGAGCTTTTTTCCGTTTTTTGTTTTGTTATATTTTATCAATAAAAAATTGGTTTACAATGTATATCATATATCAGTTTTTCATCAACATTTCTTCGTTCTTTTCACAGGACGCCGACATTGCAATTGGTGCTCTGGTCAAAAATGGTGCTCGAGAAAATGACATCGACTTTACAGCCCCTTGGTTTAAAACCCACGTTAAACTTATGATCTTGCATCCAAGCTGGTCATTCGAATACCCCTTTGCTTTGGTGTATCCTTACCACATCACGGCATGGTTTGCTCACTTGGTTATGTTTTTGATGATATCTTTGTTTATATTCCTTCTTGCCCGATATAGTCCTTACGAATGGCGCCGTGCTTCCCTACAAGGACAAGCCAGTGAAGAGGACGCGGAACTTTTCTCCTTCCGTAATTGTTTCTGGTATGTTCTCTCTATTGGCTTCTGGCAAGGTTTCCCGAAAGGTCCCAGATCCTGGTCTGTTCGCATCCTAGCAATTTTCTGGTTCTTTTTTGCTCTGACGACGGTTTTTATTTTCGGAGCAACTATTTCTTCTGTCTTCAAATTCTCGAAAACTGCCCTAAAAATCAAATATCCTTACGACCTTCTTAACCAGGACCAATTTGAATACGGAGTGGTGAGGAATAGTCCAGCTTATGACTACTACCGCTATGGGTCTGGAGATGCTAAACGTATCTTTGATCAAATGTTGACGTCAGACGAGGACCTTGTTGAGGAGCGGCTTGAGACCGCCGCCTATAGGATTCGACGTCAGTGGAATGCCCGTTATTCGGTTCTTGGTATCGACCAAATCCTCCACTATGCGGCAGATCGTAAACCATGCAGACTGTTCGTGACAGGAACGTCGCTGGGAAAAGTTCAAATTCCATTTGCTGTGCCCTCAGGATCACCTCTTCGGGATCAATTAAGCTACGCCATTTCTGTTTTGAAGAAAAGAGGTACTATTAACAATATCACTCAAATGAAATTCAGTGAACAATTAAAATGCGCTTCTGATACTATTTGGGAATTAGAGGCGAAGAAATCTTTCACAATTACTGACGTACAAGGAGTGTACTACCTACTTGCTATTGGAATAGCTTGCAGTATCATCATTGTGTTTGCAGAGAAACTTTTTTATGAGCTTTTCTATCGAAATGCTTGGCAGAAAAGACCAGCAGGTAACAATCGGGATAGAGCACCAGTTAGTCCACGTGAGACCCTTCAAACCGAATATTATGGGGGACGGGATAACAATATGGTGATGGGATCTGCATCTACTAATAAAGGACGCCAGGGAGACAGTGGTAGAGAATGGCTATAGATATATAATCTAATTAATAGGCGGGGAAATGAGTGCAACTTTATGGGAATTGCATCGAAAAAATGATCTCGAAGTAAAATTACCATTTAGCAGTTTGTTTCAAAATAGTAATACCGTATCTGACGTATTTAGCGCACTTGCTCTAATAAGTGCCCACCCAAGTGTATTTCCCCAACTCTTTGGTTGAAATATTTAACCAAGTGTTGGGTTTTAATTTTACCTATTTTGGTTGGTTAATATTTGTCCAACTATTTAGGATCCTGAATAGATGCCCAAACTTGGGTAAAAAGAAGGGGAAATATTTTTTAATCAATTACGTGGAAGGTAATAATTTTATGTTCAGAGTAACTCATTTAGAAAGTTTGTTTGATTAAAAAATATAACGTTTTGCATTCGTCAGGCCAGGATTCATGATGTAGGCCTAGAGAGTAAGTTAGTCAACGATGGGCTTAAGCCTACTACACTACGTTAAGCTATATGATCAACAGTTAATGAGTTAAGCATAAATTGCCGTTAATTAAAAAACTGTAATCTGGTTGGTTCGTCAAAGGCTATCAGAGTAAACTGCATGCAAACCGGCAGAAGGTAAGGGGAAACCACTGCTGTATTTTACCCAGTATAATCATGACGCTTTAAACACAGAATAAGAGTAGCAGCGCGAATAGGGTTCCAGAATGGAACACATCGCTCGGTAGGGACAGCCATGTGCGGCAGGCGGCACCCGATCGTCATCCAACGACTAGTCGTAACAGTTTGCCAAAACGTATAGCAGCATGGAACATTAAGAACAATGAAGCAGAAAGGTAAATTAGACAACATAAAGCAGGAAATGAAAAGGATGGATATCAATATACTAGGTGTCTCAGAAGTTAGATGGAAGGGTGCTGGGTGTTTCACATCAGATGCTTACACCCCTGGTGTATTCTGGAGGAGACCATCACCAAAAAGGAGTCGGTGTCTTGTTTGATTCTGCAACTGCGAGATGTATCAAAGGATTCTGGCTAATATCTGGTCGTGTCATAGTGGTGAAAATACAAGGTACACCATTTAATATTGGCATTATTCAGGTATATGCGCCAAAAGCTGAAAATGAAACAACAGAAATAGACAAATTATATAAAGAAGTAGAAAAATCCAAACAACAACTTCAATTACAGGATAGACAGATTGTGATGGGTGATATTAATGCCAAAGTTGGAAACTGCAAAGTAGAAGATATTTTTGGACCATTCGGACTAGGAGAAATGAATGATCGTGGAGAAAGACTAGTTGAATGGTGCAGAAACATGACTTCATAATTACCAACACTTGGTTCGAAAACCACCCAGGAAGACGTTGGACATGGAAGAGCCCAGGAGACAGAGTCAGAAATCAGATTGATTTCATACTGATTCAAAAACGGTTTCGAAATTCAGTCAAAACAGCTAAGTCAATGCCCGGTGCTGATTGTGACAGTGATCATATTCCTGTCAAATGTAAAATCCTAGTAAAACTTAGATCACTTAAGAAACCTAAAAAGGAACCTAAATTACAGATCAACCTGTTAAAAACTGATCCAGACATAAAAGAGCGATTCTCAGTTTCAGTAAATAACAAATTCCAAGTTCTGGAAAGCCTCACTGAGGCTGATGAAATGTGGCAAAAAATGAAAGATTCAGTAACAAAAGCAATGAGTGAACAGATTCCAAAACAGGTAAATAAGGATCACTAAAATTGGATGACCCAAGAAATCCTGGACTTAATGGAAACAAGACGTTTAGCAAAGGATGATGATGAAAGATATCATGAAATAAACAGAGTAGTAAAGAAAATATGCAATGAAGCCAAAGAAACCTGAATCAATCAACAGTGCAACGAAATTGAGAATACACGTAACATAAACAGTAAATACATGCATGAAAAAGTCAGAGAACTAGCAGGAAAACGTACCTGTACACAGACAGGTTGCATTAAATCAAAAGATTGTACCATCCTCATGGACAAAGAGGATATCCTACACCGATGGTCAGAATACATCAAAGAACTCTTTGATGATAACAGAGGAGAAAAACCTACCACCAAAAAAAAACATGGAGGGCCCACCAATACCAAAGGAGGAAGTGCAAAGAGCCATTAGTAACATGAAACATGGCAAAACATCAGGACCTGACAAAATGCCAATTGAAGTTTTTGTGGCTCTTGATGATGTAGGCATTGCAACTATAACTAGGCTTTTAAATATGATATATGATACAGGAGAGATACCACCAGATATGAGCAAGTCTATCTTCATAACCTTACCCAAGAAACCAGGTGCAACAAAATGCGAACTACACAGGACCATTAGCTTGACAAGCCATATCACCAAGGTCTTGCTTCGTGTTCTAATGTCCAGGATGAGAAATAGTATTCGGCCAGAAATTTCAGAAACACAATTTGATTTTGTTGTAGACAAAGGCACTAGGAGTGCAATATTTACACTATCAATGATCTTGGAAAAGTGCATAGAAGTACAGAAAGATTTATATTCATGTTTCATTGATTACTCCAAAGCCTTTGACAAAGTCAAACATGAAGATCTCTTTGAAATACTCAGTAATTTGAACATTGACGGAAAAGACCTAAGAGTTATAAGAAACCTATACTGGGACCAGGAAGCAGCAATAAGACTTGAAGGAGATTATAGTGAATTTAAGGTAATCCAAAGAGGAGTCAGGCAGGGGGGTGTTTTGTCACCAGATCTTTTCAACATTTACAGTGAAACAATACTTCGTAACATCGACAGTCTTGAGGGGCTGAAAGTTGGAGGTTATAATATGAATAACCTACGCTATGCAGATGACACGGTACTTATAGCAAAGTCAGAAGAAAAACTACAGTCTCTTCTGGATAAAGTTGTAGAGGAAAGTGAAAAGAGAAGGCTGTCTCTAAATGTAAAGAAAACAGAATGTATGGTGGTTTAAAAAAAAACCCATTAACCCATTATGTAGTATACAAAGCCAAGGAGAAATAATTAAACAAGTACAGCAGTTTAAGTACTTGGGCTACACACTAACATCAGATAGTCGGTGCATTAATGAAATTAGAAAACGCATTGCAATTGCCAAAGACATGTTTACAAAAATGAATCCAATTCTAAAGAATAGAAATATTGGAATGGATACAAAAGTTCGTGTCTTGAAGGCATATGTATGGTCTACTCTTCTCTATGGCTGTGAATGCTGGATAATTACCAGTGACATCAAGAAAAGATTAGAAGCCACGGAAATGTGGTTCATTAGGAGAATGTTGAAAATATCTTGGACAGACAGGAAAACAAATAATGATGTCCTGATAGTTTCAGGCATGGGCAGGTCCTTACTCAATGCCATCAGAAGGAGACAGATGGAATTTTTCAGGCCTATTTATCGGGAGGGTGGGTTGGAACAGCTTGCAGTATGTGGGAAAATTGAGGGCAAAACAAGCAGAGGAAGGCAGCGAATTAAATATGTCTAAAGCTTAAACAACTGGGCAACCAACAACAGGCTAAGTAACAAAATGTTTAGATTTAGCTCTAAACAGAAGTGACTGGAGGGCAATGATCGCCAATGTCTGTTTCAGACTCGGCACCTAGAGAGAGAAAGAGAGAGTAATCTGGTATGCTATGAATTAACATAGCGAGCCTAGCCTGTACCGTATGATTAGACTAACTGCCTAACGTAGGCCTGTAATGGCCAAACGTTTACTAACTTACTCTCTTGGCCTAGGCCTACACTATGATTCCTGGCCTGAAGTATGTAAAGCATTTTAATCAAACAAACTTTCTAAGTAAGGTACTTTGAACATGAAATTATCACCTTCCATGGATTTAATCATTTTAGAAATATCTAATCCCCAGCTTGCCAGTAAACTTTTGACTTGAACCTCCATGCCTGTCTGCTTGCATTGTATTGCGATATAGCGCGTTCGCGTCGTGCAGTAGCGCGAGTATATTAAATTTGCGCAACCATTTGTATAAACAACATTTAAACCAATCGTTGAGTAAACATAACAACGCGATTTAGAATGGTAAAATAGATTCAATCGCTTTTCTGCACATATATTGGACAATATTCGACCAACAGGTTGGAGAACATATACCAAAATATAAAATTGCAAATGATTTTCCTAAAATTATTATTGTTATTATTATCATTATCATTATCATTATCATTATTATTATTATTATTATTATTATTATTATTATTATTATTATTATTATTATTATTATTATTATTATTATTATTATTATTATTATTATTATTATTATTATTATTATTATTATTATTATTATTATTATTATTATTATTATTATTATTATTATTATTATTATTATTATTATTATTATTATTATTATTATTATTAGTAGTAGTAGTAGTAGTAGTAGTAGTAGTGGTAGTAGTAGTAGTAGTAGTAGTAGTAGTTAGTAGTAGTAGCATTGTAATTATTATTATTATTATTATTATTATTATTATTATTATATCATTGTTATTATTATTATTAGTAGTAGTAGTAGTAGTAGTATTGTTATTATTATTATTATTAATATTATTATTATTATTATTATCATTATTATCATTATTATCATTATTATTATTATTATCATCATTATTATTATTATTATTAATGTCATTATTATCATTTTGGGGGGAGGGGGTCCTGGCCTCCAATTGAAATTATTGGGGGCTCTACCGCCGCCTATACATACAAGTGACGTCACTATCATTGCCGTTATTGATAAGATTTTTAGTATTTGAGTACATATTTCGACCAATCGGAAAGGTTTGAATTAGCCATATTCATATATACCAATGCTAATACAACATAAACTTTAGACCATTGTCATGTAATTGCTGGTATATGTGGTAGTTGTTTTTTTATTACTTCAGATATTTCAAAATGTTACTGTTGAATATTGGAATTGCAAAAGATTGCAATTATTGTTCACTTGTTACCTCTATTGCAAGATTTCCGCAGATTCCAGTTCGCTTTATGGTCACTGACATGTGAACGACTGTAAAAAAAAAAAAACTACTTACAGAAAACATTCATATTTCTAATGAGTAAGTAAAAATTATGCTGGTAAATTTTCGACAAACGCTGGTCAAGATGTAAAGCCACTACAGAGTTGGACCGGCGTTTGACACATTGACCCCGTGCACCGATCCCGCGAGGGTCCTTTCCCGAATGAGCATGTTGAAAATTCTGATACTATAGCATCATTTGACCCTCTCTTGTCATTTTAATGACATGATTCCTAATTGCATCCCAGTCCGACTCTAGAGACTTATCAATCAGTCCATTCAGAATTTGAAACTTGAAGTCCTTTGTAGAATTTGCACCGCGGTTTCGAAATATTTAACACCGATTATTTTGAGTGAGAAGTTTGAATATGGACGATGCATTTTGCTTATAAAATGTATAACAAACACAGAGAAATTAAAACTGTGACTATTTTTCTACTGGATGTCTGAATTTGCAACTAGTAAGAGCTAGAACTTTACCCTTTGTGACGCATACTGATGTTCTTTCATACAAAGAAGTCATACAGAAGAGAGCCAACCGAACAGGAATTTGGCGAAGTTTTTCGCGAATTTCTGTTGTTTGGTTCTATATGTATATGTTTATCGTGTATTTTAAAAAACTGTCCTTATTTTCTTTATAATCAGTCGAGTAATTATACTTTCCGTTTTTTTCAAAAAACCTATGCAGTTATCCTGTACCATTTTCGTGTGATGAAATGGAGTTGGAGTCAGTGTCGGAGTCGTCGGCGTTCGGTAAAGTTTTAATTAACGTTTTCATAACTGAAGTTATGAATGGTGTACATTCATGTGACTTGGCATAGGGGTAGAGGACATGGGTACTGATCAAATAAGCACGATTGGAGGGTTGTGTATGCCTACTAATTGACTTATTTTCATAACAATGAAATTATTTGTCAGGTTAAAGTTTTGGTTAAAGTGTTTGGTTACAGTTTCATAACTTATGAATGGTGTGCATTCATGTGACTTGGCATAGGTGTATAGGACATGGATACTCTTTAAATGAGCATTATTGGGGAGAGGGGGTTTGTATGTGGATACTAATTAGCTTATTTGCATAACAATGAAAATATTTGTCAGGTTAAAGTTTTGGTTAAAGTTTTTATATCTTAAGTTATGAATGGTGTACTTCCATGTAACTTAGCATAGGCATACTATTCAAGTGAGCATGACTAGGGTTAGTGTGGCATAGGGGTACTGTTCAAGTGAGCAAGATTAGGGGCTGTGTGTGCATACTAGGGAGCTTATTTGCATAATAATGACATTATTTGTATCTATAATATCTCTTAAATTACAGTGGATGTGGGGATTTTGTTTGCATAAATGATCATATATGTGAAGAGCATTATCTACACTTAATGGTGAGGTGTAGTGTGCATATCAGTTAGGTTATTTGCATAACAATAGACTCATACAAAATGTTTAACATTCATGACAGCATAACTTAAGTTATGAATTATGTACATTCATGTAACATGCCACAGGGATAGAGGACATGGGTACTGTTCACATAAGCATAATTAGGGGCTGTGTGTGCATACTAATTAGCTTATTTGCATAACAATAACAATGTTTGTATCTATGATATGTCTTAAATTAAAGCTGAAGTGGGGATTTTGTTTACACAAATGATCATATATGCTAAGAGCATTGCCTACACTTAATGGTAAGGTGTAATATGCATGTTAATTATGTTATTTGCATAACAATAGACTTTCGTAGAAAATATTTAGCCGGAGATAATAACTTGGTAGTTCAGGTTGCATTGGTACTGTTCAGTTAAGCATGATTGGGGGTTGTGTGTACATACTAATTAGCTTATTTGCATAGCAATGAAAATATTTGTATCTATGATATCTCCTAATATAAAGTGGGTGTGGGGATATTGTTTATACAAATGATCATATATGTGAAGAGCATTGTCTACACTCAACAGTGAGGTGTAGGTTATTTGCATAACAGTTTCCCCTCAAGTTTTTTCAGCTGTCAAATTCTAATTACCCTTAAATAGATTCTTTTCAAGTACTTTCCTGGCGAATCCAATAGTTTCAATCCCCCAAATCACAGCGAAAAATATGAAAGAATACCCAAAGACTGAGGATATCAGGATGTGATATTACAACTATATAGTAGTCAAGATTTCAGTCGTTTCTAAACAAATGAGACAAAACATTTTACTTAAATATCTCCTTCAGGTATTAATATTTTGATATGCTTCCTTAATCATTTTTTGTTTGTTTGTTTCTTAGTCCTCTTTCATATAAAAATGAATTAACTTGACCACTGAACTTAATCCCTTAAAATGAATACAGAGCGTAGTTAGGTAAGTAAATCATGGAAGAATTAACAAATAATTGCATTATGCCGCAAGGATACATTCTTCATATTTTAATATTTCATTGACATTGGCAAGTCATGGGTCTCTCTTTTCTTTGTGACTCAATAGATATAATGAAAAGAGGTGTTTCATTCATAAATATTTCTTTAATGTTTTCCGAGCTACTGGGTGAGGTAGTAACCTCACCCAAAATGTCTGATACAACTCAAAGATATTGCAGTCAAATGTGAAAATCTACAGGAAGGGAAAAAGTAAATGCATCCTTCAAAAGCTCATGTAATTTGAAATAACTTCCCCTGCCTACATGCCTACTAGCCCCATTACCGGCATATACGTCATCAACAAGCCCATTGTCTACGCTAGCTTTGAATAGTCGAGCATACTGTCCTTCCGTAGGTTCTTGTTTAAAGTAGGAATCAGAAAAAAAAAAGTGAAAACTTAAAGAAAATGTACAAAAATCATAATGGGATCCTATTTAAAGCCCTAATTACAAAATAAGTTGGGCACTACCATTATAGAAAAAGATGAACCATTTGTGTTGTCAGGTTCCGGCTGTTTGCATTGTAATATAGGTTAATACGATGAATATCAAACTCCTGGATTGACGTATACTTGAATGCGTCAAAACAATAATGTTAATTATATTCTTTGTGATTGCGTACGTCTGATCAAACTTGAGGACTGGGAAAGAAGTCGATTAAATCTGACACTATCTGGACTGAAATTGTATTCGCTTTTCGCGTCCCGAAACACTTCATTCATTTAGCCAAACCAAAATCGTATCATTGTAAAATGGCAGACGAAACGTATTTGCAGTCTTTTTGAGTCTTTATTCGAATCTTGCTATAATAGGGCGTCTTTATTTCAAAGTCGACGGCTTTATATTGCAAGGTGATGTTGTTTAATTGTTTCTTTAATGACATAATTTAAGCCAAGCTGCTGGCGGACAGACGGAAAGTTCCCTCGTGCAATGTTAGACCTAACGTTATGGTCTAAGCATTTAACCTAACGTTAATCGAGTCGAATTTTCATCATGGCCAAATTTGAACGTAGTGTAAAATTAAGTTACACCGCAACTTTTCGTAAGTAGCGTAGCTTAAATTATGTCAGTATTAAACAAATAATCAAACGACGCTGATATAGGAAAAAGGTCCTCTTGCGACCAAGATTCCAAAATATCTCAATCTCACAAAAGAATACAAAATTGAAAATTCTCAAGCGGTTTGGAAAGTGTTTTTATATTCAAATCTCACTCTTTCTTAGAGTGAATGAATCCAAATCTTTATTTGGAGTGAGTTTCACTCTGAAAAGAGTGGTCCTTAACTACAGTCTCTATCGGAAAGAGAATTCGCTCTGTTTGATTTGATTTTCACTCCTGTGCACTAAGAGAGTAAAGTAAATCTATACTCGAGCCACGAAAGCAGTGGCGTCGGTGGACCCTTTGATTGGGGGGTGGGGGTGAAGTAAAATTCCAATTTACCGACGAATGTGTTCGTCGCTACCGACAAAAATATTTTACACATTAAGATAAAGATAAGTTTTCTTGGATTTTGGATGCTAAGTGCTTCACCCCAAAATGTCGGCACTATAGTTTACGTGAAAGATCAAATGCAATTAGAAGTCATTTCTGAAACAATAATCTGTTATTTCTATTCAAAAAACAGCAAGCTGATGATTAGAAACATGAAACATTTGGAAAAGCAGGCTAATTGTAGTTCTTCCTTAAAAGCTGGTTTTCCTTGGTTTGGCAAGCGACTAAGCTGTTGATAGTTTATCCAAGTCAATTTTATCTAGGGTTTCTGTTTGCACGTGAAAGGATACACAAGTCATCCAGGTGATTTTGAATCAAAGTTGACAGGATAAGCAAGTCATCCAGGCGATTTTGAGTAAACTTAAACAAGTTTGTACAAGTTTTAACTTGCTAAATAATGATCGTTCATTACTTGCCAAAGAGATTCAGGGTGGTCAGTGCTAAGTGATAGGCCTTTGACAACTTTGGGAAATATTGCCGTCTTGTACGGAGATATTTTGAGGCTGCTTCACGTAATTTTTTGGCTCTAGTGATATCATCTGCCATCATTTCTAGCTCCGCCATTAAGGTATCTGGGTCTTTGAGATCATCAGGCAGTCCGGAAGCATGCCTTTTGATAGAAACACATTTATAACATTGAAGTCATGCAGCCATATTGTTCAGATATTGCAATAAGATGTCATAGTTTCTAATTTATGTGCTTGAAATATTAAAAATCGTTGTGTTGAAAAACATTTGAATTTTCAAAATGGCCGTATCGCGCCGGAAAGCCTAGTTCTATTGTCTATTTGTTATAATATTTCGAAAACGGCATGATGAACATATCAAATGGGAGTGAAAAAGTTGCAGCCATGACAATAATAAGGTATTTTCATGAATTCTAAGTTTCCTCTCGCAAAGAGATTTTTCCCAGACGTATTTCAAATTCAAAATATGTAATATGGCATAAGGTTTTAACGTTAGGATAGCAAAGGATCATGAGAAATATCACAAAATGGCGTCTACCATGTCGCAAAATTTTTCCATTTTTAGGAACATCTATGTTTTCATTAATAGGCATTCTACCGGACTGCCAGGTAAAGTAGCACAGAGTTCATTAAATTGTACTGAGGTACAACCTTTGATATTCTGAGGCATCAAAATGGAAATTGACAACATCAGACAAATATTTGTCAATGTCATTAAAGGATTAGTTCAGTCGTCAAGCAAGTTCATTTTATAAAAAAGAAGACTTCAAAAGAAACAAAACGGTGAAGAAAGCATTGCAAAATCTTATTCCGTTAAGGAGATATTCAAATTTAAGGTTTTGTATCATTTGTGTAGAAACGACTGAAATCAGACAAGTTGGAATGTCATAGCCTCAGATTCCTCAAAGTGTTGATGTATTCTATCATATTTTGTCTTGCGAGTTTGTGGCTTAAAAACCATGGGATATGTCAAAAAGTAGTAAAACTGAATCTAGGAAGTGTATTTATAATATACTACCTGAAGAAAGTTCAAGGAAAAATAATTCAAATAGTGAAAAAAATTATATAAACTTTTTTTTAAATATATAAAGACTTTGAGGAATCTGAGGCTGTGACATCACAACTAGTCTGATTTTAGTCGTTTCCATACCAAACTTTAAACTTGAAAATCTCCTTAACGGAATAAGATTTTGCAATGCTTTCTTCACCGTTTTGTTTCTTTTGATGTCATTTTCATATAAGATGGACATGTTTGACCCCTCTACTAATCCTTTAACTTAATAAGATTTTTTGAACGCTTTCTTCATCATTTTGTTTCTTTTGGAGTCCTCTCTCATATAAAATGGACATGCTTGACCACTGAACTAATCCTTTAATGTCTGAAACAAGTCGGTGGGTAACCTTCTACACCTCTCTTCTGTAGGACTGATTAAAAGCTGGCGTTGTCGGAAATTTTGATAGTAATTCTATGCTGGTCATATATTTTGTTCGATTTCTTGACCGTCAAGTGCGCAGATTTTGGATTTGTACAAAACGTTCTTTATCAAAAGCATGCTAAAGTATAAATCAAACGGCATGATTGTGTCCAGAAGTTTGGAAGCTGTCCTGCGAGTAGCGTGATCACTACCGTGACTTTCACGTATGTCATTCAAAGTGTCTACTAACATGTCATAACTTAACCATACTGTTCTGAAGGATTCGGCCCTTCCAGTCTGGGGTTTTTGATATATTTTTGTACTACAAGTCCTTCTTTTAAATTATCCACCTTCTATTTGATCTTGGAGAAGCGGAAGGTACTCCTAGTAAAGAAGTTATAAATAGATTTTTTCAAAAGTGGAAAAAAAAAAAAAACTTCTCTATTATCAGTGATGCTTTGCAGGAATGTCTAACGCATAGGTTGGCTTTGTGACAAGTTATATAGGAAATTTTAATTGCCAGCAGCTTGCTGAGCTTGGCTTGAGCCCCTACATTATGCTCCAGACATCGTCATAGCACTCAAAGCGAACTTAATTCAATGATAGCTGCAAGTAATTTAAGATCTCTATATTCTTTGTAGCACAACCATCTCCAGACTTTTCTGCAATTGGTGATATTCTTAATAGGTGCTCATGAATTTAAAACCTTTCATCGACAATTTGAATGATTAAAGAAATCTGGTCCACATGGCATACATCGGGAGTAGTGTCAGCCAGAACGGAGTAGCACCCAGCACACTTTATCTGGTTGATGAGAATGTCCCTTATTTCTGACTCTCTAATGGAAGTAGTGTCATGAATTCGTTTCGAGCTGTACCTGTTACATATTATACTCGCTGGGCCAAGTGGAGGTAGTGTCAAGCCAATGTTTCAAAGACGGAAGTCAGCATGATAACAGTTCCACTAACCTAAATTTCTCATATTGAAATCATCCCCTCTGCCCTAAAAGCAAGTGGTTAAAAACTGTGCGTAGTCAAGCAAGATTTTGATAACATTCTAATGTTGCCGTCGTTCCTTTTCTTCCCTTGAGCTGTTGAGATCATTTTTTCCTTGCGTTACTTAAAGAAACATCCACCTGGCTTTTTAACTGCCTGTTTGTGCCCTACACTCGTGAAATGTTCTGTCATCTTGCCCTTTTTCTTTATCCCCCGACCTTTCATCTTATCCCATTTATCTACGCCATTAACTGCCCAGCTGCTCTCTGTATTTTGCAGCTCCAGTTATAAAATGCTACATGGAAAGCAAAATACTTTATTCAATGATGTACTTGAAGAACGGAAATTCCTTATACCACATCGCAGTAAAACAATTTTGCTTCTTCTTTGGACCTGTTAGATTATCTTCTCTTTTTGGGTAATTGTCCATTATAGCTTGATGAGGTCCCATTGAAATTATGTTTCGTTTTCCTCCACCAGTAAGTCTCCTATTTCTTCGTTGTGCAGGGTCTGCTGATTGCATCTGCTGCACTGACTGTAATTCTGGTTGCACATACTTGACAGTCTGTGCCAGTCAAATCAGATGTAACATTTACAACTGGTGGCCTCCACAAGATTTTATTTTATTTTCTAACTTGTTCCAGATATGGCAAAAATCAAATGTATACATGGCAGCCTGGTGTGATGTTTGACTCTTTAATATTGACATCAAAACTAAGTCAAAATTAAAAGTTCTGTACCAAGTAACTACATTATTAATGTTGGTAACAAAATACATTACAATGCAATAAAAATCCCCCAAACCATCATGTTATCATTACTAGTGTCGACCTGGAAATATATTTGTTAATAAAAGTTTCATCATTTGTTTTGTGTTTCATCGAGTCTAACAGTCTACATTCGACGTAGAGGGAGCATCTCTCTCTGTCTGGGAATCTCTCTCTCTGGAAAAAGTTGGAAATCTCCAACTTTTTGGAGATGATTGTTTGAAGTTGTAATCAATCAACGCAATTTCCATTTAATCTTTATGTAAATATATCTAGAGGGCTAGTAAGTGGTCTCCTTAATTTTAGTCACATGACTGCAAGTAATCGATGAATTCAGGTCAAGGTCAGAATTTTCCGTGCCGAAATCTAAACGGTAATATTTCTTGAAGCAACATCTTAAAGTAGCCGTATACTCATATTCCACGTGGTGCCGAAGCTTCAAACAAATTTCCCAACCGTTTTCACCTTGACCCACACACTAAGTAAATGGAAGAGCATAGGGCAGTGTGGATAATATTGCGGAATGGCGGCCTTCATAGCTATTTTATCTCCAACTTCTTGGAGATATTTCATCTCCTACTTTCTGGAGATCTCGCTTGACTGTTGACATGAATACCTCGTGTTTAGGTGTTTGTCAGCTAGTACTCAAAGAAGTGAGTCTATTAAGGGCTGAAAAATGTTTTTCGTTGTTCATTTCCATGTATTTATTGGGGAGCTGAATCCCCTTATAACACAACTTATTAAGACTGTAAGACATTTACTTTCCTTGGTCAAAAATTTAAGGATTTTGATGATTCTATAAGATATGTTTCAAACTTCATGATTAATAACTCTCAATTGTAAACACTTTGGTCCAAAAAATTAAAGGTTTTTGCTCAACAATTGAAGATTTTTTGGTCCAAAATATAAAGATTACTGGTCGACATTCTAGCTGGAGATTTTGACCCAACCTTGGAGATTTATGGTCCAAACTGAAGATTTTGGTCCAAAATTGAAGGTGTTTGTTTGCAAAATCTAGGAATATTGGTGCAAACTGGAAAAGTTTTGATCCCAAATTGATGATACGAACAAAAGTTGATACGTATAAAACATATTAACATCTTAGTTTTGTAAGGTTCACTTCATACTTTAATTAATTAGTTTTATGGCTATGACTGTTTTTAATAGGGGGGGGGGGGTACGACACTTTTAGCGGCTAAGATCACAGTAGCTCCCCTAAGACACGCCACTTAAATTGAAATTTCAATGGGACACAGTTCTTATTGTTACTTGCATTGTGGATATTTGGTTACCGTTTGGTGACAGTAAAGAAAAATCTTCCACCTCTAACATAAAAATAAGAGCTATTGAAATTTAAGAATACATGTACAAAATATAAAAAAAGAAGTTCAATCAAAAAACGGGTGCTGTGTGTACCTCATGGGTTAGATTAAGCCTAAACCTAACTCACTTGAAAATAATGCAAAGTATTTGGTTAATTGTAGTGCATTTCTAAACGCAGGACTTTTGTTCTTTTCATCAGCCTTTTCAAGTTCCTTAAATATGTTCGATCATTTTAACCGTAAACTGGTAAACAAATTTTGAAGTTCAGAAAACCTTCTT
>JAIGNY010001933.1:597500-602500 GCA_020152595.1 Chiridota heheva | reverse complement strand
AGGCGTTGTAGTATATCCTTTGTAGCCGATTATACGCTATGTCCGTTGAAGCGTAACACAAAACATATTCGCTTTTCTGCCGGTGACTTTGCTGTATATACTATCCTACTTTAAATTGTTCTCCCCGTTTTTCTACATTCATACTATTTGCTGTCGAGTTCGAGTTAAACAATGGAAACACAAAATCTGAAATTATTGTATCTCATCATCAAACAAGTTATAACTAAGTGTCGGGAATTAGCTGAAAAATATTTATACAACGACATCCATAAAAGTACGACAGTAATATGTGTTTATAATCTGATCACGTACACCGTACAAGTTCAAAACCGATTGAGTCAACGATAAAGGTCATACGATTTGATATCCAATGATATTAATAATAGCGTCAGAGAATAAATAGTACAGAGAAGCTAGTGTAAACCTTTTTACATTTGCCAATAATCTATGAACTTCATACTTGTCACGTTAACGGCCCTTACTAATTTTTCAATAGAGCCTAGGGCCCAAAAGCATGGACGCATGGAGTACTGTGGCCCAGGATTTATTGAATAGAATGCGCTCAAACGGTATCCTTCTCGCTACTTAAACAAGGCATATATTTGCATTTTGAATACGATTCAATTTCTTACTTTGATTTTAGATCCTCCTTCAACATAACAGGGAATGTTCAGTTTTACTTCGTTTTAAATACCAATTTACAAACAACACGGCCCCCAGATTGACCAGTGATCACCACCTGGATTGACCGGCTCTTCGGGCGATCTCCCGAATACCTGACTAGCCAGTCCGCCCCTGGTTATAACATCTTAAAAGGATTAGTTCAGTGGTCAAGCATGTCCATCTTATATGAAAGAGGACTTCAAAATTATCAAAATGGTGAAGAAAGCATTGCAAAATTGTATTCCATTAAGGAGATATTCAAGTTCAAAGTTTGGTATCATTTCTGTAGAAACGACTGAAATCAGACTAGTTGTAATGTCACAGCCTCAGATTCCTCAAAGTCTTTATATATTTTAAAGAATTTATATTTAATTTGTTCACTATTTAAATTATTTTCCTGAGGTCAAACTTTCTTGAGGTGGAATACTTTAAATACCCTTCGTAAATTTAGTTGTACTACTTTTTTTTTAACATATCCCATGGTTTTCAAGCCACAAAATCGCAGGACAAAATATGATAGAATACATAAAGACTTTGAGAAATCTGAGGCTATGACATCACAACTAGTGTGATTTCAGTCGTTTCTACACAAATGGTATCAAGCTTTAAACTTAAATATCTCCTTAACGGAGTACGATTTTTGAATCCTTTCTTTACCATTTTGTTTCTTTTGAAACCCTCTTTCATATCAGATAGACATGCTTGACCACTGAACTAATCCTTTAAAAATCTCAAGATACTTTATACAAACTATCTTTTATCTAAACTGATGGAAAAAAGCTGGTGAAAATACGGCAGCCGTCGATCGAACATGAAACTAATAGGTAGACTTCCCGTGGCACCCCTTCTTCAATTATATTTTAGAAAGATTTATTTTTAAATATATAAGTAAAGAATTAACATAAGGTATTGGAGTTATGCGTCCCCTCACACATAATTTGAAAATCTTAACAATTTTATCAGTCATAACTTGTAAACCGCGCTTTAACAAGGTTTTCTGAAATTAGGTGAAATAAGCTGGGGATTTGTAATTTTTGTTTAAAGCAATAATTGCGTGATAGTAACGAAGTTGTTTTATTTTCACGGAATTGATCATGAAGAAAACAAACTTTGTTACAAACCTTTAATGAAACGACTGATAAGCGTCTATGACACAATAAAATGACGACTTCCATATATCACTGTAAGCTCAGTGCGCATGCCTGAGTCTCCTGATCGGTGGACTTATTAAGTCCCCGATCGGCGGTACAAACCGAACTGTTTGGGTAAAATGGCTTGACTTTGAAGATGTCAGACAAGACGACGAATTATTTCGTGTACAACCTTTTGCCACGTAATTGGAATAATGATTATTTCTATACAGTCACTCAAAAATGGAGTGTAAATTCAATTTCAATGAAATAAATGTTAATTAACACTTCCAGCAGTCCAGAGTGGGTGTTATATTAACACTCCATTTTTTGGGGAATATGCACAAATTGATCGTTCATCTTCTCTGTCAGCATGATTTATGCTATAACTTATTTTAACTTCAGAACGTTTTCTCGATTTCCATCTGATCCTGATCAGCGTTCGAATGGGGTTTCTGCTGTGCGACGCAACGTCTTTTATCCTTCGGTTGTAGTGAACACTTTATGCCAGGTAAATAGGCTTTGTCTGTGTATAACGAACAATCAGATGGCATTCACGTACAAGTTACTCTTCGTATTGAGGTGGTCGGTAGACGTAACCGTGTACGGGCTCAGTGCGGTTTTGCCAAGGTGAAGGGGAAACTTTATCATTACAGTCAATGGGATATTTTTTATGAATACTTGTGTCGCCTCAGCCAGTCAGCGAAAATTAATGGTACTCATATATATTGGAAACTACTGTCTAATACACAACATTTGTTAAGAAAAATAAATTATGTCGAGTATTTTGAGCAACATGACAAAAAACATGTTTTTCTCCCGTTGACTGCAATGATAACTGACTGTTTGCTTTACCCTTTGACTAAAGTTCGAGATCGTCAAAAAAGCATTGTTACGTCGCCGTGCACCACAACATTCCCAGATGTCCGACCTCTTCAATACCCGGTGAATATATTAAACGTTATGAAAATATGAAGTAAAATCGCCGCCATATATAGATATATATATATATATATATATATATATATATATATATATATATATATATATATATATATATATTATATATATATATATATATATATATATATATATAAATATATATATATATATATATATATATATATATATATATATATATATATATATATATATATATATATATATATATATATATATATATATATATATATATATATATATATATATATATATATATATATATATATATATATATATATATATATATATATATATATATATATATATATATATATATATATATATATATAACGGCCAAGGCTAACTATTGACAGTCTGACTTTTTCAACTGAGACAGACAAACAATAACTTTTAACTTTTGGTTATTCTAACCATAATTTGTTGCATGTCTGCATGTCATCATGCCTTATGTTTGAACTTGTATTCAACCGATTTATTTGCGAAGTCATGAACCATTGCCAACTTATTGTGCATTGTGCACAAAGTTGGCAGTGTTCAATATATTTCTAAATAAGTCGATATGTAATTGATCTGAAAAGGCGCATTGTAATATTTACGTGAAGTTTAACCAGTTAACAGCTTTTCAAAAGTTTATGGCTCACGAAAAACTCGAATAAGAGTATTTATAAATTGCTTTGTCTGAGATTATAGTTAGTTTACTTAGTATTCAATGCTGCCTTCATCTTTGTACATTTCGTTTCATTGTGTAATTCCCTCGAAATTTGTGAATCTTCTATAACAATAACGGCCAAGGCTAACTATTGACAGTCTAACTTTTTCAACTGAGACAGTAAAGATTAGGTTGGTCTCAAAACTAAGATATTAAAGAACGCCTAAGATATGAAGATAGGTGAGATCCATGGTACAATAGGCAAACTATTGTTCTAGCGCCCTGTTTATTGAATTCAAGTATCTGAGGTTTTTCGAACTCGCTCCATTCGTGTTTCAAAACGGCATTGACATTTAACTAGTTAACCTGCTAACATATAGTTCAAACTATTTCTTGCAGAGATAATTTGATTTTTCGATAGCTGTCATGATGTTGCCGAAAGTTCCCGTTCTTTCGATAATTTGTATTTGTATACTTCGAGTGGAATTGAGTTTAAGTGAAAATGTAAAAGTGGGTAAGTAAATATTCAAGGTTTTTATATGATCTTATTTAAGTTTTCTTTTTTTCAACGCTGATAAATTGACCTGACACAAAGTTAAAAGTGATTAATAGTCCCATATTAATCAAGAATACACTCCAAAAATAGAATGGTCAAACTTGACAGTAGTATGGTCAACCATATCCACCGATCTAATTATGGTCAAATTGACCAACAAATTTGACCAAAAAAATTTGATAATAACTATCATGGTCAAATTTGTTGTTCAATTTTGACCACAGGTACTGTCAGACTGTAGAGAGTAGTGCATAGTTGATCATATCATGATCTACAATTCCTTTTTTCAGTTTTCAGAGTGAAGATCTACGAAAAGAAGAGGGAAGGGGCGGGTACCCACGGGATAGGGGAGGGTCTTTCGATTGGTGAACGCTTACAATA
Organism: Chiridota heheva; assembly: GCA_020152595.1. Lineage (NCBI taxonomy): Eukaryota > Metazoa > Echinodermata > Holothuroidea > Apodida > Chiridotidae > Chiridota > Chiridota heheva. Next base: position 598,158 of record JAIGNY010001933.1, on the reverse strand, counting down.
TTATCGTTCACAGAGATTAATTATTTAAGCTATTACACAGCTTGTTTGCTTTAAGTACAAGTTTGGGATAGGATCCTGCCATATAGACTCTTATTTCCCTAAGCATTTGAATGGTAAGTAGATTCCTCTTTACTTGTGAGGTGTAAAGGCACCCAATGCATCCGGGCACCCGATACACCCCGAGGCACACACTGCACCTCTGGGCACCCAATGCGCTCCCGACTTATCTGGTAATATCGTCGGTTTTAGCTCCTGAAATTCCACAATTGTGGCGTGCACTACATTTATATTCAGAGTAACCACAGCGAGGGAGGGGAGGAGCGGATAGGAATGTCAACGAACCTACCGTTAAGTTTTGAAACTCTAAATTGGTTAATTCTGAGTCGTTGAAATTTTGCAAATAGCTGTTGGTCAAATGGTGTTTTTGTTGGTCTATAATAATCTCAACAGATAGCCTAACATAAATTGATCGTCTTTTGAGACTATTCTTACAGATATTTGTTGGTAAAATGGATAATAAATTTGGTCATTTGAAATATTTTACGAGGAATTGTAGGTAAACTTGAGAGCTGTTCTCTCCCCTCTCTCATCACCCGTCTCATCTGCTCATACTAAACCTAAAGCAGAGAGCCATAATACACATGCAGGCACGTAGCCA
>JAIGNY010001933.1:515000-592500 GCA_020152595.1 Chiridota heheva | reverse complement strand
TAAATTGAACAGATTAATAAGCTAGCAATAAGTTTTAGACATTCACAATGCTTTCAATCGTGAAGAGCCAGCTTTAAAGGGTTAGGGGTTGAGCCAGGGGCGTAAGTTGACTTCGAGGCCACGGGACTGTAAATCAAATTTTCCCGACGAAAATTTGCATTTGCCCGATTTATCAAAAAAATAGATGCATTGTCTTATATGCATTACTTCCATTAATGCCACAATATAAAACAGTTGGGGACGGATCAACCCCCCCCCCCTCCCCCATGAAGCAAATTTTATCAAAATTGAAGACAACTTCTTAAAAATTAAAGAAAATTCCACAAAATGAGAGAAATTACACGAACATTGAGGAAAATTTCACGAAAATGAAAGAAATTTACGAAACTTGTAGCAAATTTCCCGAAAATTGAAGACAACTTCTCCAAAATAAATATTCTCCCAAAAAGGAAAGAAATTGCACAAAAATTGATGCAAATTTCCCAAACATTATGCCATGGAATCTGACTGGACTCGTGAAAATCAATTCATTATAACCTTCGTTATTGGTGGACCGAAATGGTACTTGCCCCCCACTCCTCCACCCCACCCCACCCCACCCACACCCCCAGTAAAAAACAAATAGGGGTCTTGGCCTCTGGCCCCGGTTCCTACGCCCCTGCTTGGAAGCTTGAGTCCACGGCGAAGTTTCGGAAACTGAAGATTTCTTGATTATGACAGTATGATGTCTCACAATGGATTAAAATCAACACAAATTTTTAAAATGTAAGTGATGAAAAGAAGACAATTTCAGATTCTATTGTTACCAGGCACCATTTTGAAGCAGGCAGAGGAAAAAATTTGCCCTGAAAATAGAAATATATTTGTCAAAATTGTTAACTCATGGGTGAAGCGTTGGAAGGGTCCAGGGTTGAAGTTTTCGGAAGCTCTGAAGATTTCTTATTTTTGATGCTACAAAATGGCTGCAAATGAACACAAAGATGCTAATTTGATTGTCGACTCGTGGGCGAGGGGTCCAGGGGCAGAGGAGCGAAGTTCCGGAAGGTCTGAAGATATCTTGTTTTTGATGCGCGAAAAATGATTTTAAATCATTACAAAGTTCCAAAATGTAAGTGATGTAAAGAGGATAATTTTGAATTCGAATGTTAAAATATACTCAGAGAACTGGATAAGCATTTGGGCTACCATTTCTAAAGAGGCATATAATAGGTTACAACAATAAGAGAAATTTCTCCTGAAATTGAGAAAACTCGGGCAAAATTGTGAGGTTCATGAACAAATGGAAGAAGCCCCGATCTGAAGATTTCTTGTTTTGATGTCCTGAAATGGCTGAAAATCAACGCAAAGTTGTTAAATGTAATTCGTGGGCGCCGAAACAGGGATCCAAGGGAAGAAGCTTCGCTTAAAGATCCATTGGGAGGGATCCAGGTGGCCAAGCCACCGGAAGCTTTGAAGATTGATTGTTTTTAATGCCCCAAAATGTCTAAAAATCAACACAAACTGATGAATTTCGGAAAATCAACACAAACTAAAAAATGTCGAAATTTCCTCTGAAAATTGAGAAAATTCAGGCAAGATTGTGGGGTTCAGGGGTGAAGTCTTGGTCTTAAGTTTTTATTTTTTTGCCCCAAAGTGGCCTAAAATAAACACAAAATCTGAAATGTAATTTATGAAGAAAAAAATTAAGTTGTAATCGTCCACAATACAGATTGATTCATGGATGTAGCTCCGATTGGCAGATAGGGTCGACAGGTCGGAAGGGGTTAATCCCCTGGTGTTTGATGCCCAAAAACTTTAAATTGACTTTAAACATCTGTCCCACATACGTCTCGTGCACTTGCTCAACCCGAACCCAATCAGCATCATGCCAAGTCAAGTGGACTGGTGGAGATGATTATGATATTTAGACGGTTTAGGCATGATTAAGATTTACCTCTGATTGAAACAGAACGCACAGGCATCCAAGATCTTAAATCTCTGTCAGACTAAATGCCCAAGTATGATGTTGTCAGCATGACGCTGAGTCAGGAAGACATGATTCTGATATAAGGATTCAGGCATGATTGAGATGCATCTCCAATTTAAACAGTACATCTGACATTTTACATCTCTGACCGACTTAGTGCTCAAGTATGATATTGTCAGCATTGTCTGATTGTGTGCTGAGTCGGCGGTGAGATATACTCTAATACCAGGATACGAGTGCACCCGTCATTCTACATTTTTGCCCGACTAAGATCGATATCCGTCCAACAGACGCAGGGGAGGGGGAAGGGAGGAGGAATGGAAGGGGCGGTAAGGAAGCAAAAAACTATAATTTTGTTCAAAACATTGCCAAAAGTATTTTGTATTTTGCAAAGAAATAAAGGTATAGGCCTAACCATATCAATTTTCCAACAATTTTGTTTCAATATTTAGTCCGGTTCGTACCACCGATTGGGAGGACAGTTTTGTTCTCCCGATCTGGAAATCCTTTACAGAAGTATTTCACAATGCATCTATCCAAATTTAAAGTTTGTATATAAATAACATAGGAATCAGGAAAATTTCGAGAGCGATTTGAAATAATGGAATATGAATTATCTTTTCACCGTGCGCTTTTAAAATTCACGGTGCGGTTTTCGAGAAATTTGAAGAAAAGTGATTAATTCTTATTATGTGTTACCGTTAGGCAGTCGCACTTTAACAAGGCTTTGTGAAATTATGAGAAATAAGTTGGGGATTTCTGAAAATTATTTAGCAATAAGTGCGTGATTGTAACGAAGTTGATACTTTCGCGAAATTGAACATGAACAAAGCAAACTTTGTTAACAAACCTTCAATGAAAAGACCGATAATCGTCTATGACTGAAACTTTACAATAAAAATGGCGGCTTTCATATATCACTGTAAACTCAGTGCGCGTGCTTGAGTCTCTCAAACGGTGGACTTATTGAGTCCCCAACGGCGGTACGAATCAAACTGATATTAGGCCACCTTTTTGCCCGACGAAATAGTAAATTGCCCGACGAAATTTGTATCGGGTTGTCACACTCCTACACCCCTTATAGTTACACCACTGGGTTGGGCAGATGGAGCTGCAGGGGAATAGGTCTAATCAGTGACGGCGAATACTTTTCTACATGGGGGGAGGGGAGGGGGAGGGAGGAAAGCGAGCCAAGAAAGTGGTGCAGCCATCATATATGGTTTCCATCATATTTTCCGATAATATTACCAAAATTTCCAATAATTTTATTAAAATTTCCAATAATTTAACCCCATTTTTTAATAATTTTACAAAAGTTACCAATAATTCAACAAAACTTACCTTGTTAATTTTAGGTTCAGGTTGATAATTAACAAACAAAATTGAGCTTCCAAGCGGGGAGAAAGCATACACCACCCAGGCACACCGGATGTCACGGTTTTATTTCGGTTCAAATATCTAAGAAATGTACTTTTTGATACATTTAGATTTCAATTCTTAAAATTTTATGTTCCATCATTTTCCTACAGTGTCATTGTATGGCGAGATCACGTCCCAGCGTCAACTGTATAAGCATGTACTTACGGACGCATCGTCCTACATCAACGGTGATTCTGGCGGGCAAGCCAACTTACCGCCTGGTGACCAAATCAACGTCATTCATAAAGACGTATATGACACGGAAACTGCTGATAAGAATATGTACAGGACAATTAGAGTCAGTAAGTGTAAATCAACCGATATCGAATTGAATCAAAAAAATAATAAAGGGGTTCTTATGACTATCCAGTGGATAAGGAGTTGGCTGGGAGAGGGGGTTCGCCTAATCCTATGGGAAAGAAATTTGTTGAAGATTATTATCGTTTGTAGTGAGCGCCTATTTGGAAGTCTATACAGCTATACGGCGACTCCCGCTCGCCTAGGATAGGAATTTGTCGGATATTGGTATCCCTTGCAGGAAAATTTAATCCCCAAATTCTCAGTTTTCCGAATCATTTCATTTTGGAAAGGTGGAAGGTCACAATTATCCATTTTGTATCTAATGAAACACAATGTATTATCAAAGTTTCTATTTCCTTTTCCGAAATGCTGAGCCGATTTGAAGGTATAAATCTGCCGGAAAATTGTGTTCTCTGTCCTGTTCCCTTCAGAAATTCATATACTTAAACCATTTTTATCAGAGAGTTGTTAAACAACTTATTTGCATATGTGTAACACTTTGTTTGAGGGTTTGAGAGAGAGAAAGAGAGAGAGAGACATACAGAAGACAGGCAGACAGACAGACAGGCAGACATATACACAGACAGACAGACAGACAGACAGACAGACAGAGGAAGAAATTATTAGGAAAGACTAGGACTAGGTAACTGCATATAGAAAAATCGGTAATTTGGGGTGTTGGCCGTTTCCACTGTTAGTATACCAATGCTTTGGCTGTTGTTCATTATCTGACTATAACGATTTTATAACAAATTTTGTATTCCCTATAATGCTTCGCACGACCGTTATCTTGCAGTGCCGTCAGAAGGTATTTGATATTGGGGGAGGGGGGCTGGATTAGCATTTGCTGAAAGTCTATTTTGCGTCAGCGCTATTCGAGCGCAAAGCGTGAGATTTCCGGCGTGAAGTTCATATGCTTGCTTAAAGGCCCTGGTAGGGTTCCACCAGTCGTTTTGACCCTTTTGTGGGTCACCTAAAACCCAATTTAGCATTTGGAGTAGTATAGTGAGACAGGCAGACACACTTTTTTTTAATGGAATTTTTCACTGATGGGCCACACAGGTGTAGGAAACGTGGGCGGCGGAGAATTATTTAACCTTCCTGGTTGCATGCTTCCTGCCCGGTTGGGAGGCAAAATTGGGAATTTTGATAAAATTTGGCAACATTTCCTAAACGTTGAAGAAAATGTCCTGAAAATTTAAGAAAACTTTCCGAAATTCGGCAAATTTTCCCAATAATTAGAAGAAATTTCCTGAAAATAAAAAAAAAAAGTCCCCGAAAATGATGGAAATTTCCCACAAATCGAAGAAAAATGACCAATACTCCAGAAAAAATTGCCCCAAAATGAAGTAAATGTCTAGAAAATTGAATAAAATTGTCGGAAAATAAAGATAAGTCCTTAACAGCTTAAAATTCGGCAAAACATTCCTGAAAATAAGCAGAATAAATATTTTTTTTTACAGAAAATGAAGAAATTTTCTCACAAATCAGAGAAAATTTACCAAAAATTCAGCCGCAAAATGAATGAAATTCCAGAAAATGTAAAAAAAATTCCGAAAATTGAAAAAATTATCGAAAATCGAACAAAAGTTAACCCAAAAAAAGAAAAATTGATGCAAATGGTACGAGTATTATGGAAATTGTTCAAAGTTTAGTGACATTTCCCAAACATTGAAGGAAATTTTCTGAAAAATGAAGAAATTGATCAAAACTTAAAGAAAAATTATTCCAAAATGAAGACGATTTTTCGAAAATTTAAAATTTTCCAAACATTGAATGAAATTTACCGAAAATTGAAGGAAATTGACATAAACCGTGACTAAAAATTATCGCATGGTAAAAAAGTATCACCGGAAAATCTCATGCGGGCCATGGTCCTCCGGCCTCCCCCCTGAATCTGCCCCTGAATGCTAGTTATTTAATTCATTTCAAACAGCAATGCAACCCATGGACTGACACTGACTAATGGATAGCACAACTAAACGTGGAAAACGTTTCTGCATCACGGTACGTTTCGCAAGAAAAATAACGATTTAACTGGACAAAATGGCTGATTATGGTACGCATGTAGCAATAAATGCATTGGGCTCAGTGAATTCACAGAGCCCCGATAACTTCCGGTGACGGTCTGAAGTCTTTAGTAATGTCTGAATGTACGTGTACAGTTGTATGGTGGGTCACCTAGCCGGGGAAGCAGTTTCATTATTTTTCTTATTTGCAACGACGAAAGGCGAAAATACGTCGTCAATTTGTATTACAGGTCTGAGAAGTATTAAGTCCCCCGCCTCCCCCCCCCACCCTCACTTCCTTCTGCTTCTAGTTATTCATGTAATTCTATCATTTTCAAGAGCTTCCAAGGTTTTGAAGAAAACATTCGTAAATGATATAATGCTTGTAACAGTATCATATTATTCTCTCTCCGTTTTACGTAGTTTTAGCAAATATTTGCACTTAGCCTATCTTTTAAAATTGTATTCTTAGTTTGTAGCGCAATCGAAAACAAAGAAGCCATGGCCCTTATTATGCCAAGCGACTTGTGTGATCAATGCCACGCTATAGGTGGAACTATTGGCGAAGCATACAGCCCTGTATTAACCTTGGACCAAGCCGATGATTCTGGGGCTTTCAAGATGAGGCCAAGGCTCAGCGAGTTGGAAGAAATGATATCTGACGTTATTGTCAACTTCAAATGGTCTACATTTATAATACTTTACGAAGGGAATACTGGTGAGTAATGTCAATCACGTTTTGTATCAGGGTTGCATGTCTGCCACACGTTTACTGGCCAAATCCAAATCGGGCACAACACGTTTAAATCAGTTTCCAATGGACTGAATCATTGAACCGTTGATATAGCAAACAATGTAAAATACGAGATAGAGATATATATTTGTTTTCGCTTCACACAAAAGTTTTCACAAAGTCAATGGAAACAAATATAATTTGACTCTATATTAGCTGATTAGCTTCAACGCTCTGAAATTACAAATGCTAAAAATAAATGTATGTGAGTAATTTCTTATGAGTTAACAGGTAAATTAAGGACATAATAAGTTTAGTTTAGCAAAATATTAAAACGGCCAAATTCGGCCACATTTTACTTGCCAAACATGTCTCCAAATGGTCATATTTGCCATAGTTGGCCTGTAATAGGCCGATATGGTAAACCTGTTTTGTTTGATTTAATTGAACAATCATTAAATGAATATCCAGGCCTTTCCAAATAGGTCAGACTCACCGCCGTGTAGGATTACACGATGTCCCATGTGACCCAGTTTAAAATGAATCGTGTCTGAGCCCGGCAGTCTGGGGCACAAATAAGACCAATTTTACAACGTTGATTTATTTGAGCGAATTTTCTTTTTAAGGATGTCAATGTTCAATATAATTCTTGACACACTTCTATTATAAGCGATTTCAATAGACATTAACTTGCTTTGTGAAACTGCCAAAAGAAACGATTGCAAAATAACATACATGACAAAGCCAACAATGTTTGAATTTGTAAATCATTCTGTTTTTCTCGAGTCGTTTGACATCAACAAGTACACAAGATAAAGAAATTTTTATGAGGGCCAGCAGAGCCAGTATAAAGTTGGTTGTACCATAGAGTTACCTTCATGGCAGCATGGTATATTTTAGATGTACCTCCATGGTAGTACCATATAAGGTACCTGCGTGGTAGTCAAGTGGAGACATTTCTCCTTTGCCTATATTAACGATTCGATTACAGTTTCCTGATTCATATCATGACTTGTCATTCTCTTTAAAAAATTGTTCCAGCAAATCATAACCACAAACTTACTGTAGCAAATAGTAAGACCACTTTATCGTAATTAAAAAAAACACACACAATAAGGACTTCATCCATTGCTAATATGATACTCAGCACCAACTTCCACAACAATTAAGGTTTTCATAATACAAAAAATAAATAGGAAAACTCTGACCTGACCTGGTTATTTATCAGGTCGGGTGGGACTATTTGAAACTTTAAGGAGCAGAACAACTAATGTGGGGGTAGTGCGTTAGATCTTTTCGTTGACCTACATTTGTCGGAGGTCACTGACCATTATTATTTTCCAAGTCATTACATAATTACGTCATAGTCAATTCATGATAATTTGTAATTGTTGTTCCCAAGGCCAATCATTCCTACACAATATGATGGCGAAAGCTGTGAGCAACGGCTGGCATATTACCCCGCTCGAGCTAAGTGAGAACTTTAAGGAACAAGCAGAATTTATCAGGACCCTTCGCGTGAAAAATATCCTCGTTTACGTCAGCGAGGAAGAGAATCTCAGTACCATTATCAACGTTGTAAGTATATTAATTAGGCCTATTTAGACTTAGGGGTGGTTCTAGGATTTTTGGAAGAAAGCGGCCCACCAAGAAGTTTTGGGTAGATTAAGAACGTGGAGCACGTGTGACCGTCAGTGGGTATACCATCCTAAAAAATAAAGTAAAACAGGTTGAATAAAGTATGGTTGCTATGAGCGTCACTTGGAATCGGTTTTTGGGAATTAATAAGCGGGTATAGTTTAAAGAATCAAGTAGAAAAAATATCTATGCCAAAAAAATGGGAGAAGCCTGAGCCCATGTGGATCCACCTATGGGTTCAGTGGCACAGTGAATTTCTTTCAACCTGGACACAAATGTTCTATACCGGGTCGGATCATAGCCTTGCCAAAGACACTATGAATAGTATCATCATGCAAAAAGAATATCCAAATTTCTTTCGCTCTCATGAAATGAGAAATGGTAGGGAAATTGAAATGGAATGGTACTCTCACTTGCCCACGTGATCGTATTTCCTGGGCAGCAACCAGCATTTTTCTATGTTGTCTTAATAATGCACATTCCAATCACTTGATCTATACGATTTTCGCTGTCAATTGCATTTACATGGAGCTGACGGTTATGGCAAGCAGAAAAGGCCATCATAACGTGTTGCCAGAATGCGTTGTCAAACCTCGGCAACGCGTTGTTGGTTATTGAAGTTCGACAACGCGTTGCCACGTTTTCTACAACGCGCGTGCTGTAGAGAAACCAATGAGATAAGTTAAATAGCATCACATGTCTGGTCTCTAAAACGCGTTGTAGAAAACTTCGGCGACGCGTTGACTACAATCCGCGTCAACATACTTGACACTTTTTCCCCTCCCCCCTGTTTCAATGTTGTTCGTTTCTCGGCATGCCAAAAAGGAGACACAAAGGAGAGCTGAAATTTAATTTCAACATTGAAAAGGGGTAGAAGGGGAATGAAAAAGGTGTCAAGTACTTTTGTCGCGGATTGTAGGTTATGGCCCTTTCCAGCTTTCGGCCTTTCATAGACTGATAGACGGATACTAGACGAAAGATACTGAATAAGGACAAATTGAAGTAGGGTTTACCGGAGGGATATGTCTCCCAACGTTTAGAGCAGGTGGGGACAGAACATCTAATATCTCTCTAAGAATTTCCTCACCTTTGACCCACGGTAAGATAAATTCAGGTTTGAATGTCTGAAAAAAGGCTATCATGCAGTACTCAACTTAAGTTTGTTTCCAAATGGCAAAAAGCATGGCGACATAACTACAAACGGAGTTTAAGAAGCTAACGATGTTTTATATTTTTGCAAGTTTCCAAGTTGTTATATTCTCCTGTCTACCGTTGAAAACTTTTTCATGTCTTTTTTGGATCGAATAGTTTTCCAACACAATGTCAAAATCTGGAGCATCAGGACGTAAAAAACAGAGAGATAAAGTCTCACAAACACAACTAACTCGCCCTTGGCTTTAGAGTCCTATTACGCGATAAAACATTCCGAAGAAGCAGTAGCGGATTCTGAAGTTCAACTTGAAGATGAGGAAAACGAGAACTGGCAGAGTGCAATTGAGAGTTTTTAATCTTCAAAAGAAAGAACGATGGATCAGTTTAAAAGTTTGATTTCACAACTTGAACGTGATTTGGGTCTTGCCATCGACTTTTAAGGAAAGAAAATTGACAGTCTTGAAGGTAAATTGAAAAGTCAGGGGGAAACTAACCGTAACTTTAATGTTAAGGTTGCACACCTAGAGGCTCTTGTGAAGAACATCTCAAATCAATCAAATATGACAGAAAGGATTTCGAGACGAAATAACCAGAGAATTGTGGGCACCCCACCAGAGATGAGGTATGAGGACATTGTCAAAAATCAAGTCTTATCAAAGTTTGATGATATAGGTGACGTGCGCATCAAAAGGTCACACCGTGACGGGAGACGACTGGATGGGCGCCCCCACATTCTGGTGCGGTTTTTGTCTTTCAAGAACAAGATTAATGTTCTTAAAAAGTCAAGATTCAATTTGAGGGAGCAGCCCTTCTACATCACAGAGGACTTGACGATGGTGGACCTAAAAGAAAAAAGATGTGCTTTAAGGATTTGAAAGCCCTCTATGACCATGGTACGAAGTTTTCTGGTGGTTTTGGGAGGGATAGTAATGGAAAACCTTATCGTTTTCAAGCTCCAGATGAACGAAGTTAAAATACCGCGCGGGTGCCAGCGAATCTGACATTTCGTTAATGGACTTAGGATGCCGTCCCATTTCCATGTCTTAAGTCATTATGGGATTATTTCTTACAGCATGGTTGCTGTTTTGTTTTTTACTAAAATGCTGCAAAATGATTGATTCATATATATGTTTTCTTTATTGAAAATTTTGTTTACTTTATTACTCGTGTTTTTTTGTAAAATATATGTTTTTGCTGCATTGCGATCGTCATGCGGAACCATAGCTTTTATGCAGCTTCTAGAAGGAGTCTGTATAGCCTTTTTGTAAGGTTTTTTTTTTTTTTTAAATTCTATTATCTTCACGCTCCACACGGTATTATGCAAATGGGCATTGTACTGTATACAACCGACATACTTCCCAGGCTTATCCTACTACAATGTATTTGTATTGTATGTAAGTTGCTTATTTTATCGATCAATTGTAATTCACACTCGTTTTGCCCTTATAGCATATGGCAGAGGTTTTTTTTTTTTGTTCTCTTAATGTTTGGGATTTGAGAGATGTGAAAAAGCGGCCTACGATATTTTCATGGCTACATGGGAAAAATTATATGATTGATTTGCATCAAGAAAATCATAGTGAGTCCAGTCTGGGCTTAAGCATGTTTGGAGTAATGAATGGGGAGTAAGTTTGTTTTCTTTTTTTTCGCGGTGTTTGTATCCTGGTTAACCCATGCCTAAATTGCAATGTAGGTACGTTTATTTCAGACGATAATGGTTGGCTTCTTTGCCTGCAGATTAAGCTGAATGATTTACAGTTTCTTTTAATTAACGTTTATGCTCCTAATATTGACACTCCTTTTTTTCCGAAATATTAGATTTTCCACTTCTAACTACCGAGGTAATTACATCATTTGGGGTAAGGATTTTAACATGGTTTTAAATATGTCACTGGATAAAAAGAGTGGTCGGCCATCAACTATCTTTAAGGCGAGGCAGGAGGTTTTTAACATCATGTCTGATTTTGATCTCGTTGATGTGTGGAGGGAAAGGAATTCCTTCTTGAGCATTATTCCTGGTTTTCAAAAGTGACTAAATCCACATATTGTCGTTTAGATAAGTTTCTTACTTCTAGAAGCCTTTTACAATGTGCTATTGATTTTTTCAGTGTTCCGAGTATTAACACAGATCATAACTTTCAGTTTTGACTCTTTCGATTGCAAACGAGGCAGAGGTTTTTGGAAATTTAATGTCTCTTTACTGAACGATGACTGTTACATTAAATGAGCACCAGACCGAAAAGTTAGGGCGCTCGGTTTTGCAAATTTTACAGATATATTATTCACAAAACAACGATAAACCTCATGCCTACATAGCCCACAGACGACGTTAGGGCAAAGGTCACCTGAATATTCATATTAACCAGAAAATTGCTATACTGTTGCGTGCTAGATAAGCATTTGATTTTAGGGGAGCCCCTAAAAATACGCTCTCACTTTTCGGTCTAGTGCTCCTTTAAGACAACTAAAGATTTGATTTATGTCAACTATTAATGACAATTCTTATCTTAATCCTTCTCAACTTTGGGAGTATTTTAAGTTTGTAATCCGAGATCTAAAACAATGTTGTATTCATCTAAAAGGCCAAGGAATGTCGTCTACTTTAGACAAAACTTTTGAGGGATATTTAGACTGCCGAGAAAATTATCATCGTGACCCATGTGATGAATTGTATAGTTAGTTAAGTCAATGTAACAAAGCGTTAGAAAACTTGTATGAGCAGAAACTAGAGGCTTCTATTGTCCGTTCAAGAGGTAGGTGGGCAGAGTATGGTGAAAAATGCTGGAAGTATTTTTTGGATCTTGAAAGGCGCAATAAGAGTACAAATAGCTTATTAGATGAGTCTGAGAACATTATTACTGATAATGATCAAATCCTGTTGCATATTTGCTCTTTTTATCAATCTCTTTACGCCTGTACTAATACCCAGATCCTTTCTCTGGAGTCTCGCCTTATTGACGATCAGATGCTCTCCTGTGAGGGCAGGCTCACCTTAGCTGAATCACTAGCTGTTTAAAGTCCTTTTCTAAAAACAAGTCGCCTGGTTCGGACGGCTTTCCCTCAGAATTTGTACTGGTCTGAGATAAGTAACCTAGTGCTGAATTCTCTTAATTATTTTTTTTTCTCAGGGCCATCTCTCTTATGAGCAAAGCCGTGGTACTATTTTTCTAATACCCAAAGATGGCAAGGATATTCGTTTACTTGGTAACTGGAGACCGATCTCCTTCCTCAATGTAGATTATGAAATAGGTGAGAAGTGCATCGCGTCCCAAATATAAAAACAATCTGAAGTATATGCTCAACCCTGATCAAACAGTTTTGTTTATTTCATTAAAGACCGGTATATCGGTGAGAATATTCGCACGGTTCGCGACCCAAATTCTTACTGTAATGAAAAGCAGTTGGCGGGTTTTCTTTTATTCATTGATTTTGAAAAGGCGTTCGACCGTCTTGTCTGGTCTATCTTTTTAAAAGCTCTTGCACTCTTTAAATTTGGTAATGATTTGATTAAGTGGGTTTAAACCTTTTATGTTAACACTTCTGCTTGTGTAATGAATAGCGTTTACTCTACTGGTTTTTTTAAGGTTCGCCAAAGTGTGTGTCAAGGTTGCCCATTATGTCCTTACCTTTTAGTTTTGTGTGCCGAAATTTTAATTATTAAGACTGTAAGATCAGGGCGGAGAGTACTATTCGGGGAATAAGCATCCGCAATAAGGAAATAAAAATTGTGCAATACGCTGACGACGCTTCTCTTATTGTCGTTGGTAGTGAAGAGACCTTTGTCTCCGGTGTATTAGAAGACTCTTATAAGTCATCTGGTTTAGGGGCTAATCTGAATAAATCTTTCCTTTTCTCACTAGGACCTTGTCACTCACTTCCAGACTATATTGACATTTTGATTTCCCGATTAATACTAGCCACATCAAATTTCTTGGTATTTTTTTTCACACAGAGGATGAGGACTTTTTTAGTCTTAACTACCTGCCGAAACTCTTTAGACTTAAAGATAAGCTGCGGATGTGGTCCCAGCGAAATATTTCCCCTCTGGGAAAAATTACCATCATAAAAACTTTAGCTCTTTTCCAGTTAATCTATGTTGCGTCGGTCTTGCCAAATCCACCTCGTTGGTGTTATAAGGAGCTTGATTGTGTTTTGTATAATTCTATCTGGAATGGGTAACCCCCAAAAAATAAAACGTCGTGTTGTTATTAATTCAAGTAAGTCTGGAGGTCTTAACATGGTACACATCGAGTCTTTTTTAATGCTTTAAAGATTGCATGGGTTGAACGTTACTTGGTTAGCGACAATTCATCATGATCTTTGTTTTTTGATATCTACTTCTCTTCAAAGGGGAAAAGTTTCCTTTTTAAGTGTAATCAAATGCCAGGTGATGTGAACAATAAGAATAAATTCATTAACTTTGTCTGTCGGGCATGGGCTTATGGTAATTATGATAATCAGAGTTGTTTTTCTAACGCAATAATTTGGAATAATAGTCATATTAACAACAAACCCATTTTCATTTCTACCTTGCTGGCAAACTAACTTGTGTTAGAGTTTGTCTGTTTGTGATTTGTTAGCCGTTGATGGTAACTTTTTAGACTATGAAGAATTTTGTCAAAAGATTGATGTTTCCTCTGTGCCATTTATTACGTATTATGGTAATACTAGGGCGATTCCTAAAGAATGGATAAGCTCTCGGACAAAGATGGATATTGATGCTATCACTCCGCCTGAATTATTAGTTCTAAAATTTGGTGGTGATATAAAGGTTGTGTATAAGATTCTGGTAAATCGTTTAACTCTAAATCCAATCGCTCAGCGGAAATGGGTAATTGATTTTCAGGATGATGTTCTTAATTGGAATTCTATTTACCGTTCTTGTTATTTTCTGTCATGGATATACCAAAGTGAGGTCTTTCCAGTACAAATTTCCTACCACTTCATTGCCACAAATCATGATATGTATAAAGTGGGAATTTGTTACGATTCTCTGTGTAGCTTTTGTCATTCTGAAAGTGAGACAATGATGCATCTCTTTTGGAGCTGCCATTTTACACATTCCTTCTGGGCGTGTTTGCAAAACTTCCTTGGTGTAACAGTTTTGCCACTAGCATACGCGATTATTTGCTTCGGCGATATAAGTGATAGAGATAGTTATCTAAACTTTGTTATTTTCAATGCTAAGCTTTTTATTTTTTCTTGTAAATTTGATAAAAGTATTCCTGTTGTTAGGAACTTCCTTTCGAGGTTGGGTCACCTCTTAAAGTCGAGAAGTATATTTATGTTAAAACGATCGGTTAGCCACTTTTTTTGAGAAAGCTTGACTCACCTCCCAAATTAAGAGATCTTTATTTTGAGTTTTAAACTTGTTTTCGTTTTTTTTTTTCCCTTCTCCAGCTGATGTTGGCTGTTGCCTAAGGCTATTGATTTATTCAATACGTTATTTTATTTTTATTTTAAATTTGGAGTTCTTTAAAGTTTTTTTATATTTTTTTAATTTTACCTCTTCTTTTTTTCTGTTTTTTCTGAGAAACTTATTTTTGCATATTTTGTTATCATTATAGATAGTGTTTCTGAATCTATTGTCATGTTTCTGATATTGTAATGATACTACTGAAGGAGCACTGCTAGCCTACAAAGTACCAGGTTGTTTTTCTTCTTTGTTAAACGCGGAAAATGCAAAATAAAATAATGAAAAATAAAATAAAACAGTTTGTTTCTGATAGACTTGTTGGGCACGACTTCCCCGATCAGATCTATTGAGGAAATTCTAAAAAGGGCATTCTATAGCTACAAAAACTTTGACACAATAGTAGGCCTTTCTTTTGGCCGATCATCGGCCAAATATGGCAAATTTGGCCGTTTTGAAGCTTGTTTGGCAGGTAAAAAATCTTCAGTACCGGCCAAGCCAACTAAAATTTAGCCGATAATGGCGGTTTTGAATATTTGTTAATAAATAACTAAACTTATTCTTTCCTTAATTTCACTTTCAACAATAGAAAAAATACTCACATAAGCCTTCATCTATTCTTAACATTTGTGATATCAAAGCGTTGAAACTCATAATATACGGTCAAATAGTATATCTATAATTTGTTTTCCATTTGATTTTGTGACAACTTTTGTGTGAGGGAGCGAAAACAATAATATATATTCATCTTGTATTTTACATTGATTCAGTCCATTTGGAAACTAATTTGCCCGGTTTTGTTTCTCTCCTGATTTGGCCGATTTTCAGTAGATATTTGGCCAGTAAACTTGTGGTAGACCTGGTAACCCCGCAAGAACCCAGTAGCGCTTATTTCATACATTTACACAAGTCTAAGTTTGCTATGTTGTCTGTTTTCACCCGCAGGCTTTCGATGTCAAACTCCTATCTAACGGCTGGCATTGGATGTTTGGAAACCTTGTAAGTATAATGTCATTTGTTGGAACCTGTTTATCCGGGCCCACCGTATCTTATATATCTTATATATTGGTTGCAGTAATAAACCCCCTATTCATTGATCAACCTCACAATAATTTTTCGAAGAAAATGTTTTAGAAAAAAAGCGCTGAACTACTAAATATTCCTTTAATGGAATCAGATATTGAAGTAATTTCTTCACCATTTTGTTTAATTTATTGTGACCTGTTTCATACAAGATGAGCTCACTTCACCAGAAATACTTTGATACTCCTAAGTTCTTCTTTACTTCCTCCGAAATTCAGAATCCACCGATTTCCAAATCGTTTCTCGACCAGAAGTACCGGCACAACATGGCATGGCTCACCCGTTTTAAAGTGAATGCAAACGAAATGTACTATTATACGGCATCGACTGAAAAACCAATCAAAAGTTGGCCCTTTCGACAGAGGGCGGCATACGATGCTCTTATAGCAATTGCACTTGCTCTACAACGCCACAAGGGCAGAACGGGTTCCTATCCTACCCCGATATCCAGATGTGGGAGTTCCAGAAAGTCTGAATTGGAAGAGGATTTGAAACAGGTAATTTTCTAGTTTATTTTCTTCACTTTTTAAAATTCAAGGAATCGGGTTTTCCCGGAATGGCCGGCCACATTAAGAACCTTCCTGACGTACATTTCGAAAAATTAACTAAAATACTGTTCCCGACAGGAAAGATGGGGTAGTAGGTGATCAGATTAAGGCCCCGTACCCAAGATTTTTTCCAAGGAAGAAAGGGAGTAGAGATGGGGAAGGGGAAAGGAAGACAAACACGCCAAAAGACGCCATTGGATTTTCGTTTTGTTTTTTCGTATAGGAGGGGGTAAGGGAGCGGTATCGTGAGCCCATTGGAGGTCACATGTGATGACCCCATATCTTACAAATGGTCCTGACATTGAGACACTCGGTTAACGGTGGACATGCATGTTTGATTGCATGGCTTGTCAACTTGAATGAGTGAATGGGTTTGTAGATGTTTGAATTTGTTTTACCGTGCTATACAACAGGGGTCTAGCCTACAACGTCTTGCCTACAGTTTGATTAAGGGACCTAGGCCTGTACAAGTAGGAAACGTCAACAATTGCTAGCATGTCGTTGAATTACATTTATTTACTTTATAGAGGTATTCCACATGACGCCACACGCACTTTCACATACGCTAACTTGAATTCTTAGAGGGCACAGTTTTTCGCGAATTAGGCTACTGTCCTTTGCTCCTATATGTTTATCGTGTATTTCGAAAAGCTATTCTTGCTTTCTTTACAATCAGTCGAGTGTTTATACTTTTATTATTTCTAACAAACAATACAGTTATCCTGTATAATTTTTGTGTGATGGAATGAAAATATGTTTTCCCTTGATATATCTGCGTGTTATATCAGCGTCTTAATTTGCCATGATTTGCCCGCCAAAACAAAACATCCAAATCATCGTGGAATACCCCGCCCCTCTCTCTCTCTCTCTGTTTGTCTGTCTGTCTCTCGCTCCCTCTCTCTCTCTGTGTCTGTCTGTCTGTCTGTCTGTCTCTCTCTGTCTGTGTGTCTATCTGTCTGTCTCTCTCTCTCCCCCCCCCTCTCTCTCTCTCTCGTCATGTATGTGATCACGTGATTTTATGAAGGGTAATGACATCAATAACACCATGAATTACACTCTTGTTAATGCAAGTTTTTTGTTTTGTCTTTAACTGTTCTCACCAGATAAGCTTTGCCGGTGCATCCGGGGATGTTTCCTTTAATACTAATGGTGACAGGGTTAACTACACTATCGACATGTATTCCGGTAAGGACACAAAGGCAAGCAATCTGGTAAGATGATATTTATAAACATTGAAAAGAGTAGAATGAAAGGGGAGAATGATGGTCATACGGGTGCAACATTCGGAAAAGAGTGTGTTGTCCCAATAAAGACTTCTTCAGAAATTCTGCCCGCTTGGTAAATTCTGGCAGGTTACCCCGGATTCCAACATGAGAAAGAATCAAATGGGTCAAGAAAAGATTTAATTGCATAATCGTCGATATTCAGTTTCATGATCGTTGCGATTTATTTCCATAATCATCGCGATTTATAGCTGTCCAGTCTAATTGTCGCGATTTTCTTGCATAATCGTTACAATTTAGTTTGATAATTGTCGCATTAAGTGGCATAATCGTTGCGAATTAGTTGCATAATCGTCGCGATTTAGTATAATCGTCGCGATTTAGTGGCATAACCGTCGCGATTTAATTGCATAATCGTCGCGATTGAGTTGCATACTCATCGCGATTCAGTTGCAAAATTGTCGTAAGATAGTATCTCGTTAACATCTTCTTCATTGTATTTCTTTCTTTGCAACAATAGGCAGGATATTTTGTGCAAGATGTTCAAACATGGGAACAAGCAACTGGTAAGAAATGGCCCGGTAAACCTGGTAAACGAATGTATATTCAACCATTCCGACACGCAGAGGCTAACTACATCAAGATTGTTGCAGTTCCGGTTAGTCCTAATTTCAAACTCTTTTATAGAAAAATGAATTAACGTGGTTTAAATTATAATTCAACTCAGCCAATTTTTGTTCAAATGTTCAAATTAATAGATGCATTGTTTTGGGGGTTTGATTTTACACAAGGGGTAGACCTATATACTTTCCAATGTGTGGGGGAGGAGGGGAGGACGGGGTGAAGGGGGAGACCCAAGGAAAGCCTTGTACCTCATAATGCCTTCTTCAACGTCATCTACCATCCTATATTATGCATGTTGATTTGATTAGGCTCTAAATATATACAAAAACTTATGAACTCAAGCCATTCAAAGTTATGTTGATAACATTCAGCAAAAGGAATAATTAACAACCCCTAGATCATTAATGCCAAATCCTAGTAGTGAAGTAATCAAAGGTGACAGGGAAACTTGCCACCTGACAAATATTCTTAAAGATGACGTCAGCTTTTTCTGTCCGTTTTAGATTGAATTATGTATAGTCAATTTTGGACCCCAAACCGTAAATTTCAAATGTTGTTGTTCAAATCTTGGGACCATTTAACCCATCTTATAAAAAATAAACTCGCTATGATTATACCCTAATTCGGACTGAATTTCCGGCGACTGGTACTACTGTACTAACTTTATGGCTAACTTTGAAGAGTTTTACACCATCTTGCTGATAAACTGATCGTTCTGAATGCACCACACTCTAAAAAATGTTTGGTAAAAAATTCCTGATTAAAATAATTCCACCACATTCCTGGTTATTATCATGCCATTTCGATAGTTTTAATCTTTAACATAACAATCCTGGTGAAAAATCATTATCTCATTGGCAAATTTTGTCCAGCTTGTAGACACCGCTTCTGATTGGCCAATTTTGCCTCGAAGCGTTTTGCTGTTACGGTGCAATACACGCGCTCGACGTTCAGAGAGAGGTAATCGTATGCATCAGAAGTTCACCTTAACTCGTGTGTGAAGTCGGCCTGTCGGCAGAATGGATAAATTTGTGTCTAATAAATCAAAAACGACGTTTTTCCATTGTCGTTACTTTTTTAAATACTTTTTTAAAGTTTTTAGTGCATTGCTATTGGCATGGTTGGTATTTTTTTTCGTTCGAATTTCATGAGTAAGCAGGCCGCATGTCATTAAGTCAAGTACTGTATGTAACTCAGTGTAATGCCCAACGTTAGCCTACAGCACTAGACTTATTACTCACAATGTTACACTTCAGATGAACACTATATGGCCTAGGCCTAATATCACATCCAACTGGGCACGTTTTTTTAATATATATATTTTTTTATTGGACTTGTTGTTTTTGTGTTAGTGCATTGCTATTGGCATGGTTGGTGATTATATATCTTCAAAATCTATGAGTAGGCAGGTGGAATGTAGTCAAATTTTACTGCTGAAATTTCACCAGGAATTTTAACAAATCTTCCTTGGTCGTTTTCACCAAGAAGTATGTTGACTACTATTTCACTAGGATTTATTGGTGAAAACAACCAGGAAAGAGTGGGTTCTCAGTGGAGACGCACTACACCTGGTGAAAATGTTACCCTTTCCTGGTAAAATTTTACCAGATATTTTTTAGAGTGCATGGATAACCCCAGTCTGGGAAACCCTGACGACACCCTTAATTTTGACACCTCTTGCTATCATGATGGGCCCTTCAATCATAGTCGGGTCCACCAAAAGGATACATAAATGGCTTGTTCCTTTCGGTCCCTTGCTATCATAATGGGCCCCTTTAGTCGCGTGTTGGGCCCATTGAAATATAACCATATTGGACTTTCCTTTCCGTCTTTTCTTATATTAATGGACCTTTTCATCATAAGTCGGGTTCACTGGAAACTATAACATAGATGGGCCAGAGAATAAAAAATGAAAAATCAATACAAATGATAGATAGATAGATCCTTCCCTCCCGATACTAGATTTACTACTTTTCTCACATCTCCAATGGTCTTTACGCCACAAAATTGCAGGAAAATTTGATAGAATATATGCAGATTTTGAGGAATCTGAGACTGTGACATCACAACTATATTGTTTGATATCAGTCGTTTCTACAAAAATGATGCAAAACTTTAAACTTGACTATCTCTTTATCGGGATAAGATTTTGTACGGCTTTCTTCCACATTGTGTTTCTTTTGAAGTCCTCTTTAATATAAGATAAACATGCTTGACGACTGAACTAATCCTTTGATTGGAGGAAAATATGCTACCATGAAAAGGATAACAATTGACTATTTCATAGCATTTTGAATTTCAAGGTTTTATCATGCGTGATACATTATTCAAATTGTATTTAAAATGTGTGACCTCACAAAGAGAAACCCATTACCCAAATGCATTGTTTCTCAATCGTTCCCAACGTTATTGAATGGAAGCAGTTGAATATGGTCAAGAGGTTTTGAATCTTTATTATACTATATATCAATCAAAAGTTACTGGAAGAATACAATGTGATAATTTTAGTGAATGCGACACAAATTGAAAGAATTAAATTAAAGATTGGAGCTGTCTATCAATCATCAACTTTTAGATCTATCAAATGGTTTTCAAACTTTTATTAGTCTGAAAACTACATCCGAGCTTTTGATGCAATTTAAAGAATTGTACATAATTGATAGCCCTTTCCTTCGGAATATAAAATCTATGCCTGCATGTTACCTGTCTATACGTCATTTAAGTAATTGGTTCATTGGTCAAATAATTTTATCTTATTTGAAAAACTACTTCAAAATCTTATTGCGTTACGGAGTTTAAAGCTCTATTTTAACTGTGTAGAAATGACTGGTGTACTAAGTCTACTATGGCAGTATAGAAGGTTGCCGGCCTCATCCTCACATTCTTAACAATTGTTAATGTATTTTAAAGAAAATTTATTTAACTTTGTTACTATTTTAATTATTTTTTCTCAAACTTTTGCATGCAGGACAAAATATGAAGTAATACATAAAGACTTTAGAAATCTCATGTTGTGACATCACAACTAGTCTGATTTCAGTTGTTTCTACACTTACTATATCAAAATTTTAAACTTTTAACTTAAATATCTCTTTAACGGAATACAGATTTTGTACTTTCTTTACCATTTTGCTTCCCTTGAAATTCTTTTTCATATATGATGGACTTATTTTAATTTTGGACCATACACAATGTTGTGTTACAATATTTCTTTAAAGGAACCGCCATTTTTTATGACGTTTGATGAGGAGGAAAAAAGATTCCCACGTCAGGTCGCCTCCAATGACGTCATACCTGGAGATGACTTGTATCAGGGTTACGGTTGGGAGGTCCTTAAAGCCATCAAAAAGGTCATGGAGGAGGATCTGGGGCTTGATTTTACTTTCAAGTAAGTACAAACATTATTTTTCAGAACACGGGCGTAGAAAGTCACCTTGAACCAGTTTTTACTGGTAAATTTTGTAATTTTCGAAAAATCTCATGTTAGTTTTGAATAATTTGACAGTTTTCCCCTAATTTTACTAAATTTTTCCAATTCAATATGAGTAATTTCTCAAGTTTATTTCCAACCGGAAATCCAACACAGAGGCAATTCTTCATCTGTCTGTCTTCCTTTCTGATTCAGTCGATGCTTGATTCAATAGAAAAACAAAATATCGTAAATAATCTGAATCCTATTATTATTATTATGAAATTTGGGAAATTTGAACAGCGTTGATAAACTCCATCAGTCCTTGCAGCCTAAACAGGTCTTTCAAAAATATAAATCCAACTCTTGTTACTGCGAAAGAATCTATTCAATTATTACTAAACATGATAAAAGGTTTTTAATTTGTGTTTGAATTAGAAATAGGAAGTTACTCCCTACAAGGGCAGATATCAGTTTCGTAGGTAAAGAGGAAGGGACAGGGGACTCAATATACCCTCTTGGCCAGAAACTTCGTAGATATAACATTTCTGTCCAATTGGTTGGAAGTACATCAAATGTTTATTAATCTTTATCTTTTTTGGCGTCTCGCAAATTGGACAATTTGAAATTATAATTTAAGAAATTTGAGTTCAGATAGATCAAAATGGAAGTAAGTATCTTGAACATATATCAAGCTTCCCCCAAATCCGTAACCAGCGTGGGGCACAGGCAAGGGGATTTTCCTCTTGCGTAAAATCAAACGGAAAAAACATGTAACAAGAATATATGATTCAGTATCTTCCCAAGTTCTCCCTTTTTATGTCTTTGCCCACCACCCCTCACCTTGTTTCCGAAAAACAAGTTCTCCTTAACCTCTGCAAAATGTTAAGTTTTGCTGCTGCCTAAATATCAAAAAAACTGAATGCAATAAAAACTATTTATAAAAAGAGACATAGAATAAAATCTTCTAGCTTGATATATGGTAAAGAATTGGAAATAAACCAACTCATTTCTTTCATATTAAGGAAAGGTATCGTTCCATCAATAATTTTAGAAGTGCCGAAGCGCCGCCGTGCTGGTAACGTCACTTCCGGTTTTAAATTTTCCCTAGTGAGAAATGTGTAAGACGCGAGAAATATGCGATGTTATCGATCAGTCATCCGCCGGACCGAACATAGCCTCTACATGTGTCATCGATAACATCACAGATTTCTCACAATCACTAAGGACAAATGAAAATGGGATGTGACGTTACTAGCACGGCGATGTTCACTTCTGAATGTATTTATGGGACGATAAATTTCCTTTAAATTGAGAAAATATCAGACTTAAATTTGTATTCTTCTAACAGAGTGACGATGTTGAGTAGAGGGCAGTATGGCACTTTGGATTTGTCGACCGGCCAATGGGATGGAATGATGGAAGAGATTATGGACGGAGTAAGTGACATTTTTCCATATCAGTAATAATGCATTGACTGATTAATTTATAGACGTGGTATATCGTGTATGCTTTTGAACTTGTTTTGTAACAGCGTATACTTATTACATATTATGCTGTTATGAGGAACGATAACATGTATATATATATATATATATATATATATATATATATATATATATATATATATATATATATATATATATATATATATATATATATATATATATATATATATATATATATATATATATATATATATATATATATATATATATATATATATATATATATATATATATATATATATATATATATATATATATATATATATATATATATATATATATATATATATATATATATATATATATATGTATATATGTATATATATATATATATATATATATATATATATATATATATATATATATATATATATATATATATATATATATATATATATATATATATATATATATATTTATATACATATATTTGTATATATATACATCATCTCTCTCTCTCTCTCTCTCTCTCTCTATATATATATATATATATATATATATATATATATATATATATATATATATATATATATATATATATATATATATATATATATATATATATATATATATATATATATATATATATATATATATATATATATATATATATATATATATATATATATATATATATATATATATATATATATATATATATATATATATATATATATATATATATATATATATACATATATATATGATATGAGCTTGCTTGTCATAGTATAGACCTGCCGCTAAACTGTTTGTCAGAATATGCTGCACCACTTCAAAGTATTATTATAAAAAAGGAATTTACAAAAGAAAACATCAATGTCGTCTTGTAATACATCACAAAATTTGCATAAAAGAAACAAATCGATGCCTGAGATTTAAAAACGCAGCTTGTAAAATGGTTACTGTCTAACCAATTTTATTGAAATTAATGTTTTTCTACTTTGAGCTATGCATGATGCTTTTTGAAAGATTTGAAAGCAATTTAGCTATTGTTAATTCTAGACGCCCAAATATCTTTAAATGAGATGCTGTGCTGCCACTACTCTCATTATTTGGTTTCTAACCAAGGGGAGGGAGGGGGTTTAAGGGACGGGGAGGGGGTGGGCAGGGGAATCTCCTTATAACATATATGAATGGAAACGTAACCCTATAATCTGATAATCCGACCTATGGCATCTTTGGTCAGATATCTTTAATACATATACCATTTTATCAACGACGTATAAATGTATTATTCATTCCCCCTCGGCGAAGAGAATTTCCCTGGCTGGCTTCCCCCTGGATCAACTTCCTTAAGTGCAATATTATATTTTCATTGGATTCATGTCTGTGTGTGTGTGTGTTTAATTATTTTATTTAAAGTTGAAATTTTTCGATGGCTTTCAAAATTCTACCTACAAATTCAAGAAATCTACCTACAATTTTTATATTTTCCCTACACCCTTGCAACTTGCTTAAAATTCCTTGCGTATGTTGATAACCATAGGAGTGGCAGCGCTGACTGTACTTGAGTTCCAAACTTCATATCATTCTGCGGGGGTAGTCGCAGAGTTTGAAATTTAAGTGGCGACCAAGCTTCGCAGCACGGATGCATTGTAGCCTGTAACGAATACTCATGTCGGATGTAAACATAATGTAAATTTAAAACAATTGTCTTCTACTTTTAGTATTTTAGAAAATCTGAAGTTTTTCTGGATAATTAAATTTTTTCACAAATCTTCCGGTTTTGCCAATCATTTTAAGCTTAATCATTGCATCTAAAACTTTACTTTTACATATTTGTATGATAAAAAAGAAGTTATCAAAAGCAGTGATACTTTTACTTCTGTATGGTAGATTATTTTTTTAAATATTTTGGCTCGGCCCTATTTTTGAATCATGAATGTTGGTTTCCAAAATCGTTAATCCGAAAACTTTCAAAGATCCATAAGAATAGGAAAGGAGAATCACACTTAGAATTCGAAACAATGTCACTCGTTACTACGGAGCGGATTCAAGAAGAATTTGCTCCGCCCCGAAATTAGCAGAAGATATTGAATTTTGGGCAAATTCCATGAATGTGTGTTTTTTTTTTTCCGTGCCAATTTTTCAATTTTTGAAATTCAGCCAAATATTCGCAAAAATGCTATAATTGTATCCGGACTAGACTATCCCTAATGAAATTGACTCACAGTCAGTAAAGTTGCTACGAAAATCCGAAGTTCTATGCCCCTTAAACTGCTGAAATTCTTCAAGTTCCTACGCCCACGAATCTATTCCCTGCCTCACCATGCCTCCCCCTCCGGGCCCAAAAACAATCAAAACAAGCAACAACAAATTATAATTTCAAATATTAATGGTATATGGACATGCATAGATTTCCTATTCAGTAGAAAGAGAGCTTTATATTATGCCAAAATCAACTAATCAGAATTTGAATAATTTATGGAAAATTTGTAATGTATGGAAGCGATAACAGCTCAAAATATTTAATAATGTAATCTTTTAAATAGCTGTTCAGTCACAGAAAATCATCAGACCGTTCGTTCTCCAGCAAAATTTTAATAAAAGACGTGATGGAAATTTTCAAATTGTGTTCCACTGCTGAATGTTTGATAAAAAAAATATAAAAAAATCTACAAAAACTTTTACTTAAACTTGTAATATTAAATTTCCGGTTCATTATAGCCACCTTCTTCCATTTAAAATAATTGGGCGGAGGGGGAGGGAGGGGGGAAGGACTGATAAGTTAACACAAACATTTTTTTAGTTTTCCCATTCGGCATGAAAGATTTGCGCCCTTACAACAGCGATCTTCGGATTTTCCACGTTGGAAAATTGAACATCTCAAGGCCACCGAAAATGTACGCATCACTGCCCCAACACGTCATACTAACAGTGTACAACTATGCGCACACTGTACGTACGGAGTTTATTTCGGGGTATGGATTAAGCGTGAAACAGTGTGTACACTATTGAAGAAATATTGAGTGAGGGCGTGCGAGTAGCAATGTCGTAGATGTCGGGGCACAATATCGGCATGGATTTTTTTTTAATTGCGCAATTTATGCTAATTATGTATCTGTAAACAGTATAAAACGGTCCATTTCTACCGATTTTGAATGATTGACTTTTTGCTGTTTTTGGTACATCATAAACACCTTTCCATATACCTTTAGGACACGCAAATTTTAATAAATATTCTTGGTTTCTGCAGGAAGCAGAGTCGGACTGGGGTGCTTTATGGGGCTGTGCCATCAATTCACTAGAGAACGTATCTAAGCTGTGCAAATATGCCAATTTGGGGAGGTCACGTGCCCTCGGAGGATTGGAGCATGAACAAAAGATTGGCGCCTTTACATCATCGATGTTCTGATTTTCCACATGTTGGAAAATCGAACATCTCAAGGCCACTGAAAATTCACGTATCACTGTCCCCACACTCCATACATGCAGTGTACAATTATACATACACTGTACGTACGTACGGACTTTTTTGGGGGAATGGTTTAAACGTGACACAGAGTGTACACTAATTAAGAAATATTTAGTGTGGGCGCTGCTAGTAGCAAGTCGTAGATGTCGGACCACAATATTGGCATTGGGGGCCTTTGTGCCATTGACACACTGGTCATGCAGTCCAATTCTGCCAGGAACATGATGTCTCATACAGGCAAGATAAAGCTTCTTTAAAATCAGTACTGATACGGTAGCATATTCTGTATTGTTCCTTTAAAAAAATTCAATCTTATCTTTCAGGATGCTGATATCGCGATAGGAGCATTAACAAAAACTGGATCGAGGGAGAATGACATTGATTTCACCGATTCTTGGTGGACAACGAAAGTAAAACTCATGATCCTGCATCCTAGCTGGGCTTTCGAATACCCATTTGTAGTCGTTTTCCCATTTCACATTACAGCGTGGTTTGCCAATCTGGTGTTGTTCCTCGTTGTTTCCCTAATCGTTTTTGTCTTAGCCCGGTTCAGCCCCTACGAATGGCGTCAAGCTGCTGAAAAGGGGAAAGCTAGTGAAGAAGATTCGGAAGTGTTTTCTTTCCGTAATTGTTTCTGGTATGTTCTCTCCATTGGTTTCTGGCAAGGTTTCCGAAAAGGCGCGAGATCCTGGTCTGTTCGTGTCATGTTGATATTTTGGTTCTTTTTTGCTTTGACGACAGTGTTTATTTTCGCAAACTCTCTCTCAGCCGTGTTTAAGTTTTCAAAGACAGCCCTTAAGATAAAATACCCACACGACCTCTTATCCCAGAACCAATTTGATTACGGAGTGGTGCGGCATAGCCCAGCTTATGATTACTACCGCTATGGAAAAGGAGATGCCAAACTTATTTTTGATAAAATGCTGACGTCAGACGATGACCTCATTGAAGAGAGGATTGAGAATGCTGCGTACCGTATTCGACGTCAGTGGAATGCACGCTACACTGTTCTCGGTGTTGACGAAATCCTCCATTACGCGGCAGACCGGAAACCATGCCGATTGTACGTGACAGGAAAAACCCTCGGCAAAGTCAAATTTCCATTGGCTGTACCTTCGGGATCACCCCTTCGGGATCAACTGAGTTTTGCCATTAAACTACTTAAGAAACGCGGAATCCTGGATGAAATTAAAAAAATGGAATTCAGCAACAAGTTGACTTGTTCCGGTGACTCTCTCTGGGATACTGAAACCAAAAATCTTTCACTATTACGGATTTACAAGGAGTGTATTATCTTCTCGCTATTGGTATAGCGAGTAGTATCGTACTTGCCTTATTGGAAAAAATTGTATATGCATTGTTTCCACAAGGCGGTTGGCAGGACAGAAGACCCACAACACGAGCCGCTGGGAAATCCAAATATAGCGAAAATGGTCTGAAAACAGAATATTACGGTGGAGGGCGGGATAATCGGGCGGTTGGGCACGATTCGGGAAATAACCTAACAGCTACGCAATGGATCTAGGTCGTTCGTTGTGATCTTTATGCGGTGGTATAGTTAACATCTTATCTTAAGACGAGTACAGATTGGTTTATCGGTGAATTAGTGTAAATAGAACCAATACATTTCGAATAATCAAAATTGCATGAAGTGAAATCTAATCATCTGACGTTAAAGAGG
The DNA here is from genome assembly GCA_020152595.1 of Chiridota heheva. Classification (NCBI taxonomy): domain Eukaryota; kingdom Metazoa; phylum Echinodermata; class Holothuroidea; order Apodida; family Chiridotidae; genus Chiridota; species Chiridota heheva. The sequence continues at coordinate 564,379 of JAIGNY010001933.1, read as the reverse complement.
ATAATTGCACTTGTTTGGTTCCTTAGAACCTTTTTACATGACAATATTTGTTCCCCAAACAAGATAGCGATTGCACACATATCCTCTTGTCTGATTGGCTTAAATCCTGGATGGCTTTGACGGCATTATGCAAGCTAGCAAACTTGTATTATCTAGGCCTATTGTTAATGGGAGAACAGAATTGAGTAAGTATTATGTGAAAAGCATGTGAACTGCTAAATAAGTTTCAAGTTCGAGTGCCGTTTATATGATTTTCAGGATCAGCGGCAGCCATCTTGGATATGACCTAGCTTTAACCCACTTTTGGTTGTCAGAATTTGATAGATTTTTTTATCTCACTCAAAAACATCCAATAGACTCAACACCACCTGACCACTGAAAAATTCTTTGTTATAATTTATTTGGGTTTAGTTGTTTTTTCATAAATCTACCCGCATATGTGAGCAATACATTGTTATTCTAATAGGTAGATAGAACTGTCATGATGAGAGGTCTTCAATCTTGTTTGACACCACAGAACAGAAAAAGAGAAAAAAAAAAAAGAGAGGAGGAGGGAGAGAGGAAGAGAGAGAACCTTCACGGCATCCTCTTGAGTTGACTTACTACATGAAAATTTTTGACAACACTTCTGAATGAATGAAAATTATATCAATAATGTAATTTTGTTAATTTCAAACTGTACTAAGACAATTTGCAAACTATGAAGATATCTGATGCGCCCCATTTCAAGAACAATTTATTTAAAAGTTTAAAAGAAGATTTTGTAAGTATATTTATCTCATTTTACAAAAGAAAATTTCTTTTTTTAATTAATTATTTGTTATCCGTTTTAATCATGTTAAGAACAACTTAAAAGGAATTTTGAGTCGAGTCATTGTGCAGCCTTTATGGGTACGTCTATTGTCTAGCATTTTAATTCAATGAGCTATAATGTGTAAGAAACGTACGTGTGTTATGCACCGAATGTGTCTACAAAGGAAAAAGAAACCACTGAATAATAAATCTCCAAGTTCACATTTCCAACCAATGATAAATATATATAATAGTTTTGATCCTAATTACTATCTGGTCGTTCAATATACTGTTAATTATACAAAGAGAAATCAAAATAATATTTGATTTTAGAAATAACGACATTTTACCACTTCATGTTCTCCAAATCTAGACCAAACCTATCACATACTGAACATAATCATTTTTAGTGGGACTGACAACAAGTGGCAGTACTGCCTTAGGTAATTTTCCATCCATGAGAATTTTTTGACCCACTTCCGCCACAATCAGACAATACAAATTGGCCAACAAATTGTCTGGTTTATGTCATTGACAAACTGCATTTTTTTTTCTGCCACTGCCCTGGGTGCAACAATCGGGTTATACGCTTCCAGGAATCGGAGGTGTCCTCTAGTTTTCAGAATTCTAGTTATTTTGTTAAAAGTGATTGTCACATTTCTCAGTGGCTACCGTATATCCTCGCCCAGTGATTTATATCTTCTCTTTCGGGGTATACCGCTACTTAACGGGACTATGTAAGATTTATAGTAGGCCTATGTTAGGAAAAACAGCTCATCATTTGAAATTTAAAAGGGCAGATGTTTGCCCAGGGCGACAGTGTTAGCCCAACGGGGAAATAGGAGAGGATGGGGACCAGCCTTTCAAAAAAAAATTCTTAAAAATATTAAATATCCTATCATTCCGCGGCAATTTTTTAAAATTCTCCGATGGGTACTTAAGAGGTCTATGACCGGGTGCTAGAAGTCCCCAATCACTAGAGGTCCCCGAACATGGAATAGAGGTCACGAACCCTTCTGGCCATTGTTGTGACTACCTTATGAATTACTAAAAATATTATTGACCCTTGCGGCCACTGTTGTGTCCAAGTTATTAATTATCAAAATTTCATGATCCCATGTATCAAGTACTGTTTGTACATTATCACTTACTAAACAATTTCATGATCACATATGTTTAGTGTTGTGTCTACCTAAAATGTCATAACCTCCTGCGGCCATTGCTGTGTATACCTTAATCACTTAATGAAAAACAAAACAAAAAACAATGGCCCCTTGCAGCCATTGTTGTGTCTACGTTATCAATTACTAAACATGCCAAGGCTTCATGCAGCCGTTGTTATGTATACTTTATTACTTACTCGAAACAAATAATGGCCCCTTTCAGCCACTGATGTGTCCATTTTTGTGTCACTTTTCACTTACTAAACTGCTAATGCTAGGCTTTAATTTGCTGAACGTCATCACTTCGCTGAACGTCATCACTCCGCTGAACGTCATCGCTCCGCTGAACGTCATCACTCCGCTGAACGTCATCAATCCGCTGAACGTCATCAATTCGCTGAACGTCATCAATCCGCTGAACGTCATCAATCCGCTGAACGTCATCATTCCGCTGAACGTCATCAATCCGCTGAACGTCATTAATCCGCTGAACGTCATTATTACGCTGAACGTCATTCCGCTGAACGTCATCAATCCGCTGAACGTCATCAATCCGCTGAACGTCATCACTCCGCTGAACGTCATCATTCCGCTGAACGTCATCAATCCGCTGAACGTCATCATTCCGCTGAACGTCATCAATCCGCTGAACGTCATGAATCCGCTGAACGTCATCAATCCGCTGAACGTCATCAATCCGCTGAACGTCATCAATCCGCTGAACGTCATCAATCCGCTGAACGTCATCAATCCGCTGAACGTCATTATTACGCTGAACGTCATCAATCCGCTGAACGTCATTAATCCGCTGAAGGTCATCAATCCGCTGAACGTCATCAATCTGCTGAACGTCATCATTCCGCTGAACGTCATCAATCCGCTGAACGTCATCATTCCGCTGAACGTTATCAATCCGCTGAAGGGGGAGGGGTGTGGGGGAGATTTTTGTCATTATAACCCACACTGTATCTTTCCAAATTCAAATCTCTCAGAAGAAATATAGTAACGGCAAAATAGGTTTAAGCCAAAGGTAGGAAAAATGCATGTGGTGTATTCTAATTTCTTTGGTACAAGACAACGATGAAATTATTTTCACCAGCACAAATTTTACTTTCACCATGGAATTTTAAAGTAATCTTTACAAAATCATTTAAATAAACTCTGAAGGGCAGATATTAATATTTTAGTCACCATCAAAAGCTCAAATTATACATGAATATTAATATCAGTATCATTTGCAAAGCATACAACTTGATAATTACAGCATTTGAAAAGCAAATTAATCTTAATGGCTGAATTTATTAGCAACAGTTTAGATTGTGGTCACCGCACATGTCTCCTAATCAAGAGATCTTCCGATCTGAAACGTGGACCGCACTGCTTTAGCAAAATCTCTAAATTTTCTTTATCTGTTGATGGAGGTGAGGGGGGTCGACTGAATCAAAGGACCCCCTCCACATACACACACACATACCCCAGGATACACCCATGGAAAAATACTAGACTTTCCAAATCATCATCAATATTTACATGTCAGTTGCGGACTCTTGATCTTTAATCGTTATCGCTAAAACAAAAAACAAAACTTTCTTATCAGTTGCAGGCGAATAAAAAAGCAAAATTTGATTATGCAATTTCAAAATAAAAGTTGTCATCCACATAAGCAAGATTAAAGGAAGGGCGCGTTGGGATCAAAACACTTCCCACAAAGGCCAATATAGTTACACTTAATAAAAATACCAGATGCCATTTTTGAAAAATTCTGGAACCCGTCAGATCCTGCCCACCCAACACACAATAACTGATTTTATTGCATGTCTGTGGATTACCAGTGCTTAAACTGTTAAAAGTATACGGACAGGTAGATACATTATTAACTAAATTGATTTTAAAACCATAAAGAGAGCAAAAATGTTCATCAAAATATGTTAAAATTGGCCATTTACAATTTTTGTGCAAATATGCAAATCTTTGTTTTACTCTTGTGATGTATGAATGGGACATAAATTTTAATATATATGTAAATCTATTGTTGTTTTTTTCTCTGTCATTTCTTTGTGAAAAAAAAGAATATAATTCTAATGAGAGGATTTAGTGTTAACCAGCCTTAAGCAGTCAAGGTGGATGAGGCATTTTGAACACTTTCAAAGTCTGAACAGAGCTTCCACACACATTTTTGCAATATATTGAAACAAGTCAAATTTGATTACTTATGGCTTGAAAACTAAACTTGCTATTTTCAAAAATAAAGGACCATGAAACTCAGAATTTCTATACTCTTTTCGGTCCGTGGTTGAACATTTTACCCTTCCATCAGTGAAGTTTTTCACCCAAACAACAAAAAAGGGTGATTATGGAATAAACCAGTTTGATACAATTTTCGTAGTTATAAAGTAACCCATGTTTCGTTGTTTTATTTTTTGCTGTAGGGCAAACCTGCTTTTATACCAGTAGCCGAGCTCTTCCAAAAAAAAAAACTCTGGATAAAATTATCTCCTTTCTTCATCATGCTTCCCTCTACAACCATATTTAGTCCTCCTTCCCCACCTCTCTCTCTCTCTCTCTCTACATTATTTTCCCACCCGTACACCTCTCTTGATCCCCGCTTTCTGGATTTTAGTTCTCGTGTTTCTCTCAATCTCCCCCTGTTTACTCTCCTTCCTACCTCTGAAATGATCTAACCTCTCAGGCACTATTTGACCCTTGCTGTTGTGGTGCCGTTAAACTCTCATCAAACAAACAAACAATTCATACCTTTAGAACAGAAATAATACAAATGTAAGGGAACATCTGAAACACCAGACGTCTAACAGAAATTGTGGAAATGTTAAATGCCTATTAAACTGAACTTTAAAAGAAAAAGGAACTATATACACGTTAGTAATAGTTAAACAAAAAATTGTGGAAATGCTTAATGCCAATTAAACTGAACATTAAAAGGAAATACATACACGTTGATATGTATGCATGCTGTGAAGAGGTATATCCGAAAGAAACATCAATTGTTGAAAAATAAACCCACAATCATTCCATAAAATCTTATTTTTAAATATCATAAAATATTTTATCAGCATGGCGGTGGCTTGACATTTCCGCCATGCACTGTTGTTGTTCACAGTTTTAAAATGATAGATTTATGCATCATCAGTAAAACAGATTTCTACAAAACTTACTTTTAAAGACATTTTTAAATCTGAATCGCCTATTTCCGTAAAACTAAATTACATAATGTTACATGGCCAAAGTTCACGTGACTATAATGGACCAATCGTATACTGGGGAAATATTATTATTGACCAATCAAATGCTGGAGGACTCTTGGCCATCTGCACAATTGACGCAAGTGTATGAACAAATCTTTTAAACGTTTAGCATATGTGTTATACATAGAGGTAATACGCACGTACATTGTTGCTTACGATTTTGCACCAGCAACTATAGCTAATTGGCTTGGGCACAAAGAGAAAATCCACCTTTAGTCGATTTATTAAACTAACCATTATAGACCTTTTCAAATCTGTATCGGCAATTTCCGGATAACTAATTTAAATAATGTCACATGGCCAAGATTTACGTTTCCATTATGGACCAATCGTTTACTGGAGGAATCTTATTGACCAATAAAATACTGGAGGAATCTTGGTCGTCTGCACAATTCACGCACGGTATGAGACTAAGCGTATTGAAAATGTTTTTAAACACATGTATGATACGTGCGTTATACATAAAGGAAATACGCGCGCGTATTGCTGCTTACATTTCCCCCTCAAACCTGCACCTGATTGGTTGGGAAACAAAGGAAAAGGTCTATACAGATCTATGCGCCCAATAGAACATGCAGAGGAGAAGTGTAAGATGATTTCTATGAGCAACTTCAAAGAATTATTGGTGAAGTATCAAGTCACGATATATTGATTATAATGGGAGAAACTTATGTTAAAGTTGGTGGAGTAAATTGCGGTAGAGAAAGTGTGATGGGGAAAGAAGGTCTGGGAAATGTGAACGACAATGGCGAACGATTTGCAGACTATTGTGAGGTTAATGGACTCATGATTGAGGTAGTGTGTTCAAACATAGCGACATCCACAAGTACACATGGACTGCCCCAACTGGCAATACTAGAAACCAAATTGACCATTTCACAATATCTAGGAAATATAGAGGGTCTTTTTAGATGTAAGAACCAAAACAAGAGCCGATATACACAGTGACCACAATCTGCTAATTGGAAATATCAGACTTAAACTGAGAGGTGATAAGAAAAACAGCCAAATATCAAGACCCAATTTTGAGTCGAACAGACTAAAATATGCAGAAGTAAGACATGACTACAACAAAGAACTGAACAAGAATATGAGGAGAGACAGGAATGATAGTATAAACGAAAAGTGGATAAATATTAAAACAGCACATATCAATTCTGCAAAGAAGGTTTTATGGAAAAAAGGCATAAGTAAACCATGGATTTCAGCTAACTCATGGAGAGCTATTGAAGACAGGAAAAATCTAAAATGTCAAATAGATGAAGCAAAATCTAAAAGAATAAGCCAGATAAAAAGAACAGAATACGAGAAGGAATAAAAGGAAAGAGTCCGATCAGATAAGAGAAAGATGGTAGATAATATGACGAAAGAAGCAGAAGATGCAGCATCTTGGGAGACATGAGCGGTCTATACAAAATTACAAAGAAGATATGTTATAAAGGAAGAAATAAGAATGTTGGAGAAAGGAATGGAATGGAAAGTTTATCACTGAAGAGGATGAAATGAGAGAAAGATGGAAAAAACAATTCAAATCAATTTTAAATTAACCTAAGCCAGAGTCAACCAACTAAGGTTTAGAGGCAAACAAAGATGACATGGATGTCGAGATGGGTGAGATCCAAGCCGAAGAAATAAAGAATGCTGTGTCAAAGATGAAAAATGGAAAAGCAGCAGGAGTGGATGTAATAAGCATTGAAATGTGAAAAGGTAGTATATATTTTACGGAGGAGACTTTAACTACATTATTCAACCAAATTTTAGATACAGAAGAAGTGCCAGATGCATGTAAAAAAAAAAGCATGACATGACAATTTGTGATAACTACAGACAGGTATATCCTTATTACCAACAGCAAGTAAGATATTTGGAAGGATATTGATTGACAGGCTATGTAGCGCAATAGATACCAAACTACATTATAAGCAAGCTGGCTTTAGCAGTGGCAGAGGAACTACTGAACAAATATTCACCTTTAGAAATATAATAAAACAACGCCTGGAATGGAAAGTCACAGTATAACTCAACTTCACTGACTTTCAGAAGGCATTCGACAATCTAGACACAAACATGATGTGGAAGATTATGGCTAATTATGGTATACCCATGAAATACACAAAGGTAGAACTGGTATGATGGCAGCAAATGTGCAATGTTAAGCAATGAAAACTATCTGACTGGTTTTCCGTGAAAACTGGGGTAAAACAAGGATGGGTTGCCTCTTTATACTTACTATTGACTGGGTAACGAGAACCAGTACAGAAGGCAGAAGAAATGGAATCCGGTGGAACATATTTACAGCCCTAAACGATCTTGACTACGCTAATGACATTGCACTTACTTCTAGTACCAAAGAACAACTCCGAAAAAAAACAAGCAAGCTGCATGAAACAGGTAAAACGGTTTGTCTGATGATTAATGAAAAAAGACAAAGATCATGCGCATTAACAACAAAATTGATGGAACAATTAAAGTTGCAAATGCAGAATTTGAAGATGTTGATAGCTGGATATTCTGGCATAGTTTTTTTTGTCCTTTTTAATACATGCCCCAACCAGCTACATCTTCCCTAAATATCTCCTTGCTTATCTCCACTGTGCCTGTTCTTTCATATAGTTATTCATTGGTGACTTTCACTGGCCATCTAATATTTAACATAATTCTAAGGTGTCTTCTTTGGAACACATCGAGTTTCAATTCAAGATTCAATTCAACAGCTTCTAAGTGTTTGATAAAAAAAATGAAAAAAGTTTACTCGGCCAACCCACTGTTTTATGCGACGTTTGTTTGGATAATACATGACCCCTGAAAGGAAGTAAAAAAAACCAGGTAAATTCCTGAGACCACAATTTTTTTACCACCAGGTAAATCCTGGGACCATCAAGGGTATATCACAACATAAATTATTGGAAAACAAAGCATATTGTAGGCCAAATCAACAGGCCCCCTGTGTAGGTAAACAAGGCAACCAAATATTTAAAAACATAACAAAAATACCACTGACTTACCGAGCCAGGCAACTGCCTGCCTCTCCATAGATCTACTATAGAAATTGGGATGGTGGGTGGGAAAACAAGTTTGCATGACAAAGGATTGCAAAATGAAGCCTGTCATGAGAAGAAGCTTGCTTTATATAAGATATTTGTGGACGTAAAATGCAATAACAGTACGCATTAGGTACGCACGCAGCCCAAGCCAAAATGTACAGACACTGGGAGAAATCTGTACTAGAAGGAGATGAATAAAGTAATAATTGCACACCCGGGAACCAGTCAAAATGTAACAATATACACATAAAGGACTTAAAAAAGCCAAGGATGACCCTGGATGAAAATAACTCTCTCTGACAGCTCTGGATCACAAAACTATGGCTGAAAGTAAGTACACTTTTGCCAACTAGAACTAAATGTCCATTGACATACACAGTAAATGCTGCCATGGATTTTAATAAACCATTTTGTATACTAAAACCCTCATAAATTCCTAAAGCATGCAAAACATGATAAGTTTATTTTGACGTTTGTCGCAGCTTTTATCTAAAGTTAATATTAACAACAAAAATATGGCCTAAAACATTTAGGCGAAAAATCAGGCCCATGTGTAAACCAAAAAGCCACCAGGGAATTCCTTAGGAGCACCAAGGATTTGATAATGAACAAATCCCTGGGAAAGTAAAAACCACCAGGTAAATTCCTGGGACCGCCAAAAGTATTTACCACCAGGTAAATCCTGGGACCACCAAGGATTTATTACAATACAAATCCCTGGGGAACCAAGCCCCTTAATATTATAGGCCAAATCAACAGGCCCCTGTGTATGTAACAGGATAAACAAATATATAAAAACATTAAAAATTGCTTATTAAAATTATATCAAATAACACTGACATACCGAACCAGGTAACTGCCCGCCAAACCTGACTCACGCAGAGAGGCAGGTCCAAACAAGGGAGAGGAGATACTGAAACACAATGGATTAGAAGATGAATAAATTATTCTTAACAGCCACTTAGCAAATGAATAATATAAATATAACACATTACAACGAATCCGAATCAAAATTGATAAAGACAGAAATTAACATCCGAGAGCTGGAAAAGGAGGGTATGAAAATATGTGAGGGTAAGGTTGAAAATAAGACAAACCCTCCCGGAGGTCCTTAACAAACAGCCCTGACCGGAATCAGAAAGATGTAATCCATCATGTCTAAATAAACCTGAATTGTTCTTACGTAATATCTGGGTGCCGGATAACGCCCCCCCCCCTTACACATACCGCTTGTCATTCTATTAATTACTTTCCTCTAATTTTCCACCCTCCCTTGATTAGAAGCACCTGAATAAAAAACTGTAGGAAAATTGTATTTTCCTGATTTAATTTTTGGTTTCGTATGTACTATCTAAATTCTTGCAAAACACTCCTTTTCATGTTTTTCCCTATCTGTACCAAGAAACCACAAATGAATTGTGTGTGAATCATTGATGCAATTCCTTATGTATTTTTGGTGGTTTATGACTTTCAGGGTTTAGAGCCACACCTCTTGGAAGTGAGCAACATTTGAGCAACTGTGTTAAATGTATTGGCGAGCCACATATACCAGTCAGTCAGTCATCAACATTTGAGGAAATTCAGTTCCAGGCACTCCCACATGACGGGGCGGCAGTACACCAGCCCATGCATGCAGTTTTAGACAATCAAGAAATGAAATTAACAGAGAACATGGCACAGAAATAAGACCGAAAAGGGCTGGAGTTCGAGGACAACTTTCATGGCACCTACAGCGACAATACACCGTATTTTCTGGAGATGTGGCAGCCTTGGGGTGGAATAACAGAGCAAGACATATGCGGTGAGAATGCAAGCCATACAGTCAACAACTACCAGATAGCCTCGACACATGATACACCATCAGCCAGGGCGTCACATAAAGAAATGGCACAACAACACAAGACCCAACCAACAACAGGGGGCGCCACTTGCTCACCGATGAACCTCAACCCCTTCTTCCCAAACGGTATATCACCTTATATACATGAGACACCGTTATGACCAGAGGTCACCACCTATGTGCAGCGAGACATCAGCCCAAATTTGTCTACCAGAGCCCTACTTCAACTGCAGAGACCTAAATTACCACCACCAGTAGGGGAGAGTGCCTATCCATCGAGGGACATCAACCCATACACATATACCAGGTCCCAGCATCTCACTCACAACCAAGAGAAACCACCATCATCAAGGGGCATCACCTACGGGCAGAGAGACAACAACCCACACACATCTACATGGCATCAATGCATGGTACACCATCGGCCAGGGCGTCACACCATAGAAAACAACCGGAGGCACCATCAGTACCTGCTAGGGCTCGCCACACATACGGACAGATGGACCACAACCCTCACACATCTACCAGGTTCCAAATATGGCCATATCATCAAATGGCACCACCATTAAGTGGGGAACCACCTACAGGTACACATGCAAGGGAAAAGAAGTCAACCCATTATGTCAACGCTCTACTTCACCTACAGAGACACGAGGCCCTGCTTTGCCTATCAAGAAATACCATTATAGCCAATACTCCAGAGCCGTAGTAAAAGCAGTCAACATCCAAAACAGATTAACCCTGCACAGCAGTAAGGAGTTATTTACCCCTCACCCCCACCCCTAACGATAACGTAACATTCAAGAGAGAGTAATTAATAACAAGAATAAGATTGAGGAGGAGCCTATAAGACTTCCCCAAAAATCAGCAATACCCAAAAACAATTGAATCCGAATTATAATATCATGTTATGCAGTTTAGGAGACGATGCCCGGATACAAGGCCATATGGGTTGATATTTGGACACGAAAGTGTCAAGTTTCATCATATAAGGGGTCGTATGAACCTATGTAAAGAAATGGAGACCCAGGAGAGTTATTATAAAACATTGACGTTGATTGATCTGAAACTGTGGGGATCCTGTCGGTACAGTTATTTCTAATATTTGGATGGATGTAGACAGTTTGTATATGGTTAATGTATACAAATTGTAGTGAAGTGGGACCAGTTTGCTAAATGTGTGGGGATATCCTTAGGTTAGTGGGATATGTGCTTGATTATATACAGCATAAGGTGGAATTAACATCAGTAGCTGCTGGTGTAACACAGTGGTCACGCTGGAGTAAAACCAAACTCGGATGTATCTCATATGATTACATTGTTTATTCATCCACTAATGTATTCACGGTAAAAAGGTTATCTACGATACCAATTTACTGCAAAAAAGGTTTTATGAACTGAAGGGGTTAACATCGTAGTGCCCCGTAAGATGAGCGAAAATGAGCCCTTTAGGTTACTTTTGGCTGTCACGTTACGTCATAAGTTGGCGTAACCAAAAAGATACCTAATTAACATGAGATAGCACACGAATTAGCATGCGAAGAAAATGTGGCTGGCATTTGACTCGATCGCGGGTGAACTCAACGTGTATAGATCATATCAGAATGAACATGGTGCAAAAGTTGCATGTTTTTACATCAAATAAATGTTCACCAACCTGAAGAATGATGAAGATTAAAGTAAGGACAGCTTCGATAACGAAACATACGCCTATATCATTGTTAGTAATTTCCTCGATCTGTTGAGCTGTGAGTCTCGGTAACGAGGTACCTGGAGTAGTAAAGGGGACTGACAGGCTGTGGCAATGGATGTGGTATTTCCTTAGATGACGGCTTTGTCATGGAAGAAAGGAGGAATTGGAAAGTATCGCTCGTAATGTCAAATCACTGAAGTCCAGAGTCAATTTTACCACAGACAATAGTTGAAGTGTAGTGTAATTTCTACAGAGTGAAGAGAGAGAGAGAGAGAAATAAATTAACAAATTCTTTTCACCAATCAAGTGTAATTCCTCCTGTCACCACACAACTGGAAGCTCAAAGTTGTGGAATAGGACTACCATTATCCTGGAAGCTAAGTTCCCATTTGCTAAACCTTGCTAAATTTGCTAAAGATTATTGTAATTATCATATCGTTTACATAATTTTCTTATGTCAGTATGTGAACCAAACAAACCACAAGTTTACATGGGTACACTACTTTAGTTGTGTAATCCTTTTACGAGTTCAAGAAATTATACCTTAATCATCCACAGATTGCTCAAAATGTATCTTTTAAAAGTAACATCATTTTAGATTTCATTTACTTTCATTGCATATCTTTCCTCTACATAAAGCAGCAAAACTGCAGAGAAAATCATTTACTAATTTCATTTACTGTGTAAAAGTGCTTTCTTTTTCCGATAACAGAAAAAAAGTTTCAAAGCGTAAGCAAAAGAGAGTGACTGAGTCACCGGCTGGAAATATCTAGTATTTTAATGTTCTTAATCAAAGTACTACGTATTTTCATTGATAAAAAGTCTCCAATCTCTTTCCTGTTCAATGCAGTTTATTTCGCCCTTAAAGTACCTATTATTGAGACATAGTTTCCACTGTTGAGAGCAATTACTGGGCCACAAAAGTTGTGTGCCAATTTTCCAAAAGTTGTATTAGTGATTATTTTTGCATGCATGTCTGATTCTGGAGAAACCACTAATCAGCATCTGATTTGTTTTCAATTAAAAGTCCTTGATAAGTTTGCAAGAGTGCAAGAAAGATTAAAAACTGTAGTTAATTGATAAAGGTGTAGTGTATTCTTGATATTTTTTGAATTCCAGTGAGTGTATTGTGTGTTGCTATAAACCGTGTATGGTGTGTTGCTATAAACCGTGTATGGTGTGTTGCTATAAACCGTGTATGGTGTGTTGCTATTAACCGTGTATGGCGTGTTGCTATTAACCGTGTATGGTGTGTTGCTATTAACCGTGTATAGCGTGTTGCTATTAACCGTGTATGGTGTGTTGCTATAAACCGTGTATGGTGTGTTGCTATAAACCGTGTATGGTGTGTTGCTATTATCCGTGTATGGTGTGTTGCCATTAACCGTGTATGGCGTGCTGCTATTAACCGTGTATGGCGTGTTGCTATTAACCGTGTATGGCGTGTTGCTATTAACCGTGTATGGTGTGTTGCCATTAGCCGTGTATGGCGTGCTGCTATTAACCGTGTATGGCGTGTTGTTATTAACCGTGTATGGCGTGTTGCTATTAACCGTGTATGGCGTGTTGCTATTAACCATGTATGGTGTGTTGCTATTAACCGTGTATGGCGTATTGCTATTAACTGTGTATGGCGTGTTGCTATTAACCGTGTAGGGCGTTTTGCTATTACCCGTGTATGGCGTGTTGCTATTAACCGTGTATGGCGTGTTGCTATTAATCATGTATGGCGTGTTGTTAATAACCGTGTATGGTGTGTTGCTATTAACCGAGTATAATGCGTTGCTATTAACCGTGTATGATGTGCTGCTATTAACCATGTATGGTGTGTTGCTATTACCCGTGTATGGTGTGTTGCTATTATCCGTGTATGGCGTGTTGCTATTAACCGTGTATGGCGTGCTGCTATTAACCGTGTATAGCGTGTTGCTATTAACCGTGTATGGCGTGTTGGTATTAACCGTGTATGGTGTGTTGCTATTAACCGTGTATAGTGTGTTGCAATTAACCGTGTATGGTGTGTTGCTATCAATCGTGTATGGTGTGTTGTTATTAACCGTGTATGGCGTGTTGCTATTAACCGTGTATGGTGTGTTGCTATTAACCGTGTATAGTGTGTTGCAATTAAACGTGTATGGTGTGTTGCTATTAACCGTGTATGGTGGGTTGCTATTACCCGTATATGGTGTGTTGCTATCAACCGTGTATGGCGTATTGCTATTAGGCGTGTATGGCGTGTTGCTATTAACCGTGTATGGCGTGCTACTATTAACCGTGTATGGTGTGTCGCTATTAACTGTGTATACCGTGTTGCTATTAACCGTGTATGGCGTATTGCTATTAAGCGTGTATGGTGTGTTGCTATTAACCGTGTATGGCGTGTTGCTATTAACCGTGTATGGTGTGTTGCTATTAACCGTGCATGGTATGTTGCTATTAACCGTGTATGGTGTGTTGCTATTAACCGTGTATGGCGTGTTGCTATTAACCGTGTATGGTGTGTTGCTATTAACCGTGTATGGTGTGTCGCTATTAACCGTGTATACCGTGTTGCTATTAACCGTGTATGGCGTATTGCTATTAAGCGTGTATGGTGTGTTGCTATTAACCGTGTATGGTGTGTTGCTATTAACCGTGCATGGTATGTTGCTATTAATCGTGTATGGTGTGTTGCTATTAACCGTGTATGGCGTGTTGCTATTAACCGTGTATGGTGTGTTGCTACTAACCGTGTATGGTGTGTTGCTACTAACCGTGTATGGCGTGTTGCTATTAACCGTGTATGGTGTGTTGCTATTAACCGTGTATGCTGTGTTGCTATTAACCGTGTATGGCGTGTTGCTATTAACCGTGTATGGCGTGTTGCTATTAATCATGTATGACGTGTTGTAAATAACCGTGTATGGTGTGTTGCTATTAAACGAGTATAATGTGTTGCTATTAACCGTGTATGATGTGCTGCTATTAACCGTGTATGGTGTGTTGCTATTAACCGTGTATGGTGTGTTGCTATTACCCGTGTATGGCGTGTTGCTATTAACCGTGTATGGTGTGTTGCTATTAACCGTGTATGGCGTGTTGCTATTAATCATGTATGGCGTGCTGCTATTAACCGTGTATAGCGTGTTGCTATTAACCGTGTATGGCGTGTTGGTATTAACCGTGTACGGTGTGTTGCTATTAACGGTGTATAGTGTGTTGCAATTAAACGTGTATGGTGTGTTGCTATTAATCGTGTATGGTGTGTTGTTATTACCGGGTATGGCGTGTTGCTATTAACCGTGTATGGTGTGTTGCTATTAACCGTGTATAGTGTGTTGCAATTAAACGTGTATGGTGTGTTGCTATTAACCGTGTATGGCGTATTGCTATTAAGCGTGTATGGTGTGTTGCTATTAACCGTGTATGGTGTATTGCTATTAACCGTGCATGGTATGTTGCTATTACCCGTGTATGGTGTGTTGCTATTAACCGTGTATGGCGTGTTGCTATTAACCGTGTATGGTGTGTTGCTACTAACCGTGTATGGTGTGTTGCTACTAACCGTGTATGGCGTGTTGCTATTAACCGTGTATGGTGTGTTGCTATTAACCGTGTATGCTGTGTTGCTATTAACCGTGTATGGCGTGTTGCTATTAACCGTGTATGGCGTGTTGCTATTAATCATGTATGACGTGTTGTAAATAACCGTGTATGGTGTGTTGCTATTAAACGAGTATAATGTGTTGCTATTAACCGTGTATGTTGTGCTGCTATTAACCGTGTATGGTGTGTTGCTATTAACCGTGTATGGTGTGTTGCTATTACCCGTGTATGGCGTGTTGCTATTAACCGTGTATGGTGTGTTGCTATTAACCGTGTATGGCGTGTTGCTATTAATCATGTATGGCGTGCTGCTATTAACCGTGTATAGCGTGTTGCTATTAACCGTGTATGGCGTGTTGGTATTGACCGTGTACGGTGTGTTGCTATTAACGGTGTATAGTGCGTATTGCAATTAAACGTGTATGGTGTGTTGCTATTAATCGTGTATGGTGTGTTGTTATTAACCGTGTATGGCGTGTTGCTATTAACCGTGCATGGTGTGTTGCTATTAACCGTGTATAGTGTGTTGCAATTAAACGTGTATGGTGTGTTGCTATTAACCGTGTATGGTGGGTTGCTATTACCCGTATATGGTGTGTTGCTATCAACCGTGTATGGCGTATTGCTATTAGGCGTGTATGGCGTGTTGCTATTAGCCGTGTATGGCGTGCTACTATTAAACGTGTATGGTGTGTCGCTATTAACCGTGTATACCGTGTTGCTATTAACCGTGTATGGCGTATTGCTATTAAGCGTGTATGGTGTGTTGCTATTAACCGTGTATGGCATGTTGCTATTAACCGTGTATGGTGTGTTGCTATTAACCGTGCATGGTATGTTGCTATTAAGCGTGTATGGTGTGTTGCTATTAACCGTGTATGGTGTGTTGCTACAAACCGTGTATGGTGTGTTGCTATTAAAATTGATGTTAGGGGATTTCCGTAGTATAACATTTTACTGAATATTTTTGAATTGGTTTGAAATCAGTTTGTAAAAGAATAATTTGTATAGTTTTGTTCGCCGACATTTTTGATTGTATATTTACTCGAAGCGAGTAGCTCAAGGGAAGGGCAAGTATAGGAAAATTGTATTTTACTGATTTAATTTTTTTTGGTATGTATTATCTAATTTCTTATTAGAGTAAAGTTTAAAAAGACACTCAGATATGTTTGAATTTGGTATAAAACTGAAACAGATAAAAGTACTTTCAAAAACTATATCACAGAACAGGGGAAAGTCATGTTCAACTCTTTGGAGCTTTAGAAAACGCGGAATAATTAATGGTATATTAGTTACTCTTGTCATTTTTACATTGCAAAGAAGATGTATCAAAAATAATAACGAAAACGGTCAACTGAAAAATGCATCAAACCTTTATTTAACATGATTTCTCAAATAGTGAAAATCGCAAGGTAAACTCCCACATTCATCTACATCTGCAAAGAGTCACACTTGATTAGTTGATGAATCTAAAATAGTTATTAGCTCTTCTTTGCTCCTTCAGTTTAACCATATGAAACTTAAAAATCCAGACATAATCCAGATACGAAATTGATAAAAAGCCAGATCAAAATTTTTGATGAGGATGCTGATGAAAAGGCATGTTCAACTCTTCGGAGCTTCAGAAAACGCTTATTAATGAATGGTACAGTAGGTACTGTTGTCATTTCTACATTGCAAAGAAAATTAAAGAAAAATATAACAGAAAACTGTTTACTGAAAGTATATGAAAACTTTATTGGACATGATATCTTAAAAAACCAACATCTCCATGGTTAAAAAATACCAATTTGGTAACAAATAAGTACCTTCATTGCAAATTGTTCCATTAGAACCAGAGCTGCATGAGCACGTGTAACCATTAACCCCATCTACACAAGTTCCATTGTTTTGACATGGAAAACTCCCACATTCATCTACATCTGCAAAGAGTCAAATTGATCAGTGGATGAATTTAAAATAGTTATACGTTTCAGCTCTTCTATGCTCCTTCAGTTTAACCATATGCAACTTATCAATCTCGACAGAATCCAGATATAAAGTTGATAAAAGTCAGATCTACAATTTCGTTGACGGTTCTAGGAGAAAGTCATGTTTAATTTTTGGAGCTTCAGTAAAAGGGGATTAGTGAATGGTACATTCGTTATTCTTGTCATTTCTACATTGCATAGAAGATTTAGCAAAAATAATAACGAAAACTGTCAACCGAAAATATATTAAACCTTTATTTGACATGATTCTTAAAATAGTGGAAATCACAAGGTAAAAAAATACCATTTTGGTAACAAATAAATACCTTCATTGCAAATTGTTCCATTATAACCAGAGCTGCATGAGCACGTGTAACCATTGACCCCATCAACGCAAGCTCCATTGTTTTGACATGGAAAACTTCCACATTCATCTACATCTGCAAAGAGTCAAATTGATCAGTGGATGAATCTAAAAAAGTTCAACGATTCAGCTCTTCTATGCTCCTTCAGTTTAACCATATAAAACTTATAAATCCCAACAGAATCCATACAAAGTTGATAAAAGCCAGATCTAGAAATTTGGTGAGGATGCTAGGGAAGAAAGGCTTGGGGAGTAAAGAATGGTACAGTAGTTACTCTTGTCATTTATACATTGCAAAGAAGAAAAACGCGTGAAACATGATTTGCATTGGTTCACACAATCACCTGAAAGTGCAAACAAGTTTATTGAGTTTTTCTTGAAAACTCTAAAGCTGACTATTCTTACAAAATTATTCACTGACTTGATCGGCTATAAAAGAGACCTCTGTTTTTTTTTTATCTACCTCCTGTGGTGTAGCAGTTATCATACATGTCTACAGACCACGAGGTCCTGGGTTCAAGCCTGGGTTGGGTAGACACGCCAGTGCACCACAACTGGTTATCAAAGGCCGTAGACATTGACTTGGTTGTCGATGTTATGTCTGTTTCGTACCTGTGTTCTCGTCCGGGTCGTATTAAGCGTTTCGTGTTAGCATTGTTACTATCATAACCGATTACGCAGGTGACGACCCCGTCATTGTAATTGTGTGTTCACTCGTCGTCGTCGTCGAGTCCTCTTAATCTACCTACTGTGGTGTAGCTGTTATCTTACCTGTCTACAGACCACGAGGCCCTGGGTTTAAACCTGGGTTGGGTAGACACGCCAGTGCACCACAACTGGTTATCAAAGACCGTGGACATTGACTTGGTTGTCGATGTTATGTCTGTCCGTACGTCGTACCTGTGTTCTCGTCTGGATCGTATTAAGCGTTTCGTGATAGCATTGTTACTATCATAACCGATTACGCAGGTGACGACCCCGTCATTGTAATTGTGTGTTCACTCGACGTCGTCGGAGTCCTCTGGTCATATTATTAACACCTCTGGGGTAGTCCTCTGGTCACATTATGGGTCGTCAGGCTAGACGGAGACGTCGGTAACAAAAGGTTCGGCAACGGAAGGCTCGGCTGAAAAAAAGTATAAATAGGAGTCAATAGAATGATTTGATGCTCAGTGCATTTTTGATGTTGCTGGAGGAAGTTGGAGGGCTATTGGAAACTGTGGGTGGCTTATTCAAACAAAAGTATGATTTGTACACGCTCGGGGTGATTCAGCGCGGTGTTAGGTTTTGTTCGGGCTTGCTAAAATGATAAATACCGAGGCTGCGGGGTGATCATCGTTTATAAGCGACGACGCGTGGTGAAGAAAAGACGCCGAAAGTGCAGAGTAGCGAATCCGCGTTGTTCGCCTTGTGGCTTGAGTAGATTAAAACGATTGCATCAAGCAAATGGATTTGTTGGTTTGGGAGCAGCTGTTTTGATAGCGGCTCAAAAGTTTACCTACGGTTATTCCATTGATTGCAGGGCTATATAAGGTATAAGAGCACGTAGGGCGCGACGACGCGCTGCTAGGCGATAGCGCTTACCTCAAATTTTCCTCGTCCTGCTGGCGGTGATTTTGTCAAATTTTTTGAGGTTCTTCGGGTTTGTAATAGACTGCTGTTATTACTAGTGGTCTGCCTCGTCCGAAACCAAAAGGGATTATCGTTCCCCATTTGTTAAAGAGCCTTGCTTGACAAACCGGTATTTGTTTTTTAGATTCCATTGAGAATAAATTTAGTTGCTGTATTTTATTGTTCGATTTTAATACTTGCACTTGAAGCTTTAGTATTGATCAATTATCATTTGCAATTTCTCGCACATTTAAGAGGAAAGCTTGGGGATTTGGGCAAAACTTTTTACTTTCTTGTACAAAAAGCGCTGTTTTGACTAAATATCTTTGAGGTAGGAAACGAGCCATAGTGAAATTGACATAACTAAACATTGCGCTTTGAGGCAGGAAACGAGCAAAAACGAAACCGATAATGGCCTGCTCTTATGATCTCAAATTCGTCCATTCGAGCACCTGACTAATCTCTGGGACGACAAACTCGGCTAAAACTAGTTTCGTTAAAAGGTTATTGTCTAGCAATTTCATTAAACCACCTGTGCAGCACGTTCGCTGGCATTACGGGGTCAAACAATCTAAGATGTTTAGCGATTTAGAGACTAAATTGCAAAAAATGAAGTGTCAATATAATTTATTCAGAGGGTTGCCTGACGCCAGTATTCTCGATGAAATTAGCAAAGAAAACATTGTTCTCATTTTAGACGATTTACTTAGTGACTTGTCCAAGGGGAAAACTAGATTGTTGATTGATGATCTTTTTAAAGGGGTCCAATTACTTGAATATGTTGATTATGTTGTTGGTTCAAAATATGTTTTTTAAAGACTGTCAAACGATTAGCCGAAATGCTTAGTAACTTGGTGCTGTTTAAAATAATCGGGACAAGCAGATGGTTAATAAAATGGGTAGTCAAATGAATAAAAATGACCTGATTGTAAATGCATATAAAGAGGTGACGAGAGAACCCTACGATACTTGTTGATTGATAACCGGCCGGAAACACCCGACGATGATTGATTGTGCGCCGCTGTTTTGGGTGAAAAGGAGTACAGCATAGTATTTAATGGATAGTCCCGGAGGGGATCCTTATAAAGAGGCTTTGGGAGTCGCTGTTAAAGGGGGTAAAACTTTGATGTTATTTCTGCTGGCTAATGCGGATGCGGATTTTTTAAGTGGTTGACCACCCGTGCGTATCACTTCTTGAATCCTCAGAAAAAGAGGAAGAGCGGTTTTTTAAAAAGTTTAAGAAAATTTAGAAGTGGTCGGCACGATCGATATTACTTTGCCCTGTAAAAAGGAATATTTGACTAAACTAATACAAAAGCCGCTTGGGTTGCTATTTAAGTTCGTGCTTTGAACAAAATTTTATAATCATGCAAAAATCGTTTATGATACCGGCTACCCGATTTGAGGGTTTGATGGCCACATTTAATTCGGTCAAGGGTTTATAGAAACGCATTGCAAGAGCAAAATGCAATTCTTTTTTGAAGCTTTAGCTCAAGCCGTCCGATATGGACGCCATGTTGTTGCAACAGAATAATAAAGAACTGAATATGGCAGCGGCTAAAATGGCAATAAATCAATCGGCTGTGCCTCTATCGTTGGAGCGGTGCAAGGGTTGGGGGACACAGTGGAACAGCAAGCGTCACTTCCTGCTTCGGGGGATAAGGACGAACCCAAGGTTGATTTTAGCATTCGGGAGAAAGCCGAACAGATGGCCAGTTGGGCCGACAGCGTTAAATATGGGCCTATGATTAAACGCGCTGTACTGAGTTCCTGGGGGATCTTAAAAGGGTCGAAACTTGTTTCGGACGAAACTGACGAGTTCGATAATATGCGCGAACTAACCTCATTGATCTGTATCAGATGATCGTTAAAAATGATATGCGCTTGTACGATCGTACCAAGAGTGCTGCAGCGTTTGCGGAGCATTGAGCTCTTTAAATCTACCAGAGGGCGTCATAAAAAAAAAAAATGTTTGATCGCCGTGGATGCTTATAAAAGCGATGAGCAACGTCCGGCTTTCGATACACCCCTCCGAATGCCTAAGAGTAAAAGATCTTAGTAGATGTACGGCCAACTGACTGATATGCTTTAGAGATGGGGAGCGTTAAATTGCGCGGGTTGTTAAAAGACGTGCGCTGTACGTTTTGCTTGTTGTGGGGGGTCGGTAGTGGTAGACAAAACAGATGAATCAGGAGGGGAAAGTGGGGGAGATCGGAAAATGAAATTTATTACGACGCTGCGCATCCCGCTGGATACGGTTTGCAAGACAGACTGTACCGAGCGGTGAAGGCGTTGATGCCGGATGTGAAAAAGACCCCAGACGGATCGGTGGTTGAAATCTCAGACGACGTATTCGTTGATGATTCCAGCCAAGCATAAATTTGAGCGGAATCGGGTGTGGGCGTACGGGATAGACAGTCACTGGCAATCGGATCTCGTCGATGTGTTGAAATATGCGCGCTGGAATAAAGGGAACAAGTATAGTATTACGGTGATCAATGTTTTTTAAATACGCATGGGCCGTGCCTCTTAAAAATAAATCGAGCGCCGAATTGTCTCGCGCTTGGACCGAAATTTTGCCAACGGACGGGTTTCGGTAAATATACAGACTGATCAAGGTACATGATTTTACAATAAAAAAGGTAAACAATTTTTTTCCGACAGAGGTATTCATTTTTTTAGCACGCATAGTGAGCTTAAAGCGTCTGTGGTTGAATGTTTCAATCGGACGTTGCGCGTGGAGAAGGTTTTTGTTTTTCAGGGCTTTATAAATGGATCGATATTTTGCCTGACGTGCTGGCGGGGTGCAATGGACGTGAAAACAGCACGATAGGCCGTGCACCCATTTCTGTAACGCGCGAGAACGAGTTGGAAGTTTACAATCAAACGTTCCGACCATCCGGCAACGACGCCCGTTACAAATTCGACGTGGGTGATCAGGTGAGAACGTCGACGTTGAAAGCCACGTTCGAAAAGGGGTACAAACCTCGATGGAAGGAGGAAATTTTCAAGATAGCCAACGTTAAAAGTAAGGGGCTCGACCGTCTGTTTTACGTGCTGGTCGATCTAAACAATGAAAAGGTTATCGGAAATTTTTATGAAGAGGCATTACAAAGATAACGGCGTAAGGCGTCGACGATCTCTATCGGGTCGAAAAGGTTATAAAAACGCGGATGCGCAACGTTAGGAAAGAGTCTTTGGTCAAGTGGGCATGGTACGGTAACTGGTTTGACAGTTGGGTTACGGATTTGGAAGACGGTGGTGGGTGCGGAAAGGCGGTGGATAACGAGTTTACTTGGGTTTTGCCGAGCAATGTGATAAGTAGCGGGGGCAAGTCAACACCGCGACAGCGTGGCGCCAAGACCTATCAACACCGGGATATCGACAGCGTGGCGCCAAGAGCTATTGTTTTTTTACGCCAATCAAAGATTTAAAAAATCAAGGATTTTGAGATGACAATTACAAGTACCGGTAGCGGATAACCATGAAATTGTTTCCTGATTCAACATATGATTATGTGGAAGGAAGAAAGGGAAGGGGGTCACAATGATTCTTAGAGGTGTCGTGTTGCAGCACTTGGGGTTTAAACACGACGAATTGAAATTTACTGCAAAGTTTTCGCGGAAAGTTGAGCCGACTGACGTGTCAGTCACAAAGTATTCACGGGGGGTAGGATGTTTGAAACCGTTTGTTTACCCTATTTGTATGTGTTATCAAACTTGGTTAAGGATAGCCTGGTCGGCTGCAAACGTCAACAATTGTTGGCATTGTTGGTGTCAAAACGTGGAAAACGGCTCACAGTATCGGCCGACGACTATTTTGAAACGCGCTTTAGAAGCCAAGTCTATCAGCGATATCAAAATCAAAATTGTCGACTCGGCAAACATGGGGTCAAATTTTTTGGCTCCACTCTATTAACGGGAAATTTTCGACGTTTTAAGAATCCCGTGCAAGATTTGGGGTGACGTGGGTTGTGGGTAGTGGTGTCAAAGGTGTCGTTCGCGAGAACAATAATCATACTTTTTTCACCATCAAATCTGATTTTGTGTTGGACGAGCGGTACCGCTGGACGGTAGGAGTACGCGAAGCCGTGTTCCCGTTTCACTGGGTAGTCATTGATGGACCCAATTCTTGGACCACGTATGGTAACGAAACACGTAAGGTGTTACGTTACAGGGTTTTCGATCCCCGGGTCGTATTCGCCAAGGAAAATAGCGATAGGCCCACTCGGGACGTGAGGCAGAAACGAGAAGCTTTTCTACCCGCGAATTTTGTTTACAAGAAAAGTTCGCGCAATGTGTTCAACTACAAAAGCCCCGTCGATATTACGTTCAAAGGCAGGACCGTGACCGCCATGGGTTTCAAGGGCCATAGCGTCACGCTTGAGTCTAAGGTATAAAAGGCGTCGTCTTCTCCTTTTTTATCACCGATTTTCATCAAGTGTATGTGTATTGTGATTTTGTCGAACAGGGGTATATAGGTGGTACCCAAGCGCCCTATCTCATGCATATTGAAGTTTGGCATGGTTCTGTGACGTACTCTCGAGTTTGATTACTAGGTCCAAGGTAACAAACAGATTAGACATCGGTGTCCCTCGACAAGAGATCAATACGGTGAACGTGTTATATTTTGGGGACGCCGCGAAGTTATATTGCAGTTGTCTTTTGAACCAGAATGAGTGTAAATTGGGTGATTGCTAGCAACGCTGAAGGTGTCGTTCATCGTTCTTCGTCGGAATTTGTTTTGAATTCCGATTTTCGTTTGCCGGATGACAGAAAATGGCTGGTGTCCGTCGAGAGTTTGATTTTGCCGGATAAGTGGCTGGTTGTTTCTCCGCTGAATAGCGGTTATTTCTTTCGAGGGCACAAATATAGGGTATCCCAGGGACATAGCCTAGTCGCCTCTAATGTCATAACGAGCAAATGGTAATTTGACTGCGAGCCTGCGAGGTTTGTTGAAAGTCATCGTCAACGGTGAGAGTGTATCCTACCACTGGCGCGGCGATCAGCCGATCACTTTTTACGGGAACATTGTCGTCGCACTTGGCTTTGCTCGCGCTCGGGTACATTTGAACAGAACGAGGTCGTTACAGCACCATGGTACGGAAACATACGATCGGATGAAATGGTGAAGAATGTTTACGTGTATTGCGACTTCATCAAGGATAATATGATAGCCGGCATCAAAGCAAAGCTGCTGACTTATGCCGCTTGTGATAAAGATGGTATAAATTGCAATGTTGCGTTGCGTACTCGCTTAAAGGTGCAACGCAAGGATTTGACAAAGATTACTGTAGCCGAGTACGACGGACGCAGCAATCCTGTAGATTTTATTTCAAAGGGTAGTGGGATTGTTTTGGGTTTGAGGTTTGAATCGGTGGCTCAGTGATGTTGGTCGGACCGGTAATTAGAGGAATCAGTATGGACGTGGTTCCGTGGGTCCGATGTTTCGTGAAGGGTATTCAGGTCAGTTGGGTGGGACAGTGGGACCTATGTTTCCGCTCACGTATTTTCCACGGGTGATGATGATGTACAGGAATCAAATGGGCAATGGACTGGGTGATGTGTTTAAGATGATCGGTGATTTTGCCGCGCCTGCAATCAAAAGCGGTGTGGCCTTGGCGAAACCAGGGTTTGGAGGCTTTCAGGAACGCGACGCCTGGATTGGCAAGAGATACTCTGTCTGCCGGAGCGTCGGTAGCCGGAAAGGCTTTGACCGGGGTCGTTAGTGGAAGGGGTGCCGTTACGTCGGTGTGAGATGCCGTCAGGCAACAAGTTCAGAATGTGAAGAGCGATGCGCAATTGGCTATCAATAACAAACTGAAAACGACTTTGGAACAATCCAAACGGAAATTGGGCACGTTCAACATGGACATTTCTTCTTTGGTGGTGTCAAGCGCCTTACAGACAATGACTGCAGAAGATGATGATGATGTTGTGATTGGATAACGGGGAAGTGGACGATAAAGAAATGTACGGGGCCGGTCGGGACAAATAGGGTAGGAAAACGACAACCAAAAGGAAGAAAACCGCTACTTAAAAGAAAAGAAAAAAAACCTACAGCCAAGCGAAAAAAAGTACAAGCAAGCGAGAATTTGTTTTAGGAAAAACCTAGGGCTAAAGGCAAGGCAAAACCTAAGGCTAAAGATAGACCGAAAGGTAGACCAAAACCAAGGCGAGACCAAGTCAAAGCCAGACCGAAAACCACGATGTCGCCGAGTCAAAGGAAGGAACTGATCAAAAATTGTTAGGTCTGTGACCGCTAGGTATATAAGTTGGTCTTCAGACCCTTCGCTTTATAGTTGCAATAGAGGGCTCAATAGGTCCGGAGGCGATTACACAAGAGAGTAATTTGTTAAGCAGCATTCTATATCAAGATGCCATTCTGGTAACGCATACGGAACGGTTGACGCCACGAGAGGGGTCGTATGAACAGGGGCCGCTTACTTTTGTGATCGATGGTGTGGAGGGTCGATGGCTGGATCTGGAGAACACCTATGTGGTGCTGGGGTGTATAGTTCGGAAAAAGGATGACGATGGGGAGGATACGACGCTCGAGTCTACCGATAAGGTGTCTTGTGTCAACAACCTGTTTCATTCTTTGTTCGAGTCGATTCGGGTAGAATGGGGTGGGGTGGAAATTTCCGACGATCATTCTTGTTATCCGTACAAAGCATTTTTTACAAACCTGTTAAATCTTAAAATAGATTCTAAAATTTACTGGTTGGAAGAGCAAATGTATTACGTGGATACGTATAAGGATCCGGCGAGTGCATCAGACCACGCGACTTATTACGCTTCTTTAGAATGGGGAACGCTTTCAAAACGAGAGCGGGCGTCTTGCAAGAATCATCATCTAACAAAGCACGCCCTTTCCAAATGGTGGGGAAATTTTATTTTGATCTGGCACTCGGAAAGCGATTGCTGCCCGACAACATGGAATTGAAAATTACTTTGACGCGTGCCGCAAAGAATTGTATATGATGGCGGGGAATAGCACAACAAAGGGTAAAAACATCAGGATCGATATTGTTTCGGCCGAATTGTTTATGGTCCGAAAAGAATTGTCGGCGCTTTATCGCAAAGCTATGGATGGTTATTGGGAAACGGGGGAGATGATCAAATATCCGTTTATGCGCACGTTACCGAGACATTTTTTGATACCGTCGGGGTTTAAAGAGACAGACATTGAGATCCAATGGCTCGAAAAATCGCATACCGGAAAAGGCGTACATAATATTTGTGGCACATAAGGCTTATGCGGGGGAAAACTGTTTAGATCCGTTTTTGATGACTAATCCTAAATTGAAAAATATTGACGTCATCGTCAATGGCTTAAAACAGCCTTATTTTCCTTACGATTTTGATTTTTTTTTTAAATATGAATTTGCGCGGGTACCGACCTGATTGAAACGCTTGGTGTGACCAAAATCCCAACGGGCCCGGGGTTTAATATCAATCCGTCCACGCAGCAATCGAGCTTGTGTATTTTCGGGTTCAACCACACTTCGGATCACGGTCTAAGTCAAATAAAAGAAACTGGTTTGTATCGGATTCATCTCGAGTTTGGAATGGTTGTGCCGGATGACGGGGTCTCGATGGTGGTCATTGGTCAATTTGTTTCACAGTACGCCATAGGCATGAATTGCGTACCCGTCTTTGTGTGATAGAGTATAAAAAGACCGCACCGCGTGGTGGGGGTTGATTAATATTGACAGGCATCATGGCGAGAAGTACCAAACCCATGCAGCTCAAGCAGGATGTGATGGCTTCGGCCCATCATTTGGAAACGGATGTGTTTTCACAGATTCCAGACCAGCAAAATGTGATGGAAACCAACAAAAATGCGCATTATTAAAAAAAACACGGATCACAAAGATTCCATACCATCGATGGCGAATCGGCCACGTGGATTGATTTGAACAGCACCACGGTGAGTCTGACGTGCAAAGTGGCGAACACGGATGGGTCGGCTTTGGCAACAGCGGACAAAGTGTCTCTCGTTAACAACGTGTTTTATTCGTTGTTTAGGACCGTGAACGTTAAATGGGGATGGGGGAATGGAACGTGAGCAAGAATTACAATTGATCCGTATGCCGCTGGCCGATCTGTTTTCGGTCAAGCGTTTGTTGTCGAACAACATGAAAATTAAAGTGACGTTTGTGAGGAAAGGTTCAAAATTTACTATACTGGTTGCGGATGTGGCTACTAAGGCTAAATCATTTGTGGTTCAAATTATAAAAGCAGAAATGTTGATCGTACAAAAACATATGACGGTGCAGTATCAAACCGCCGTAGAAACGTATTTGTTGAATCATCAGTTGGTGTATCCGATGCGCCGGAACATACTAAAATCAAATCTTATTAAAGCCGGCAATGATTAATAACAAAATTCCCGAGCGCGTGTTTGTGGTCTTTGTCAATCATGATGCCGAGACAGGTAACGTAACCATGAACCCGTATCTGTATTGCCCATACAAAATTCTAATGATCACGACTGGTTCGTGCATCAACCCCGTAAATGCGTACGATTTTAATTTTGCTGGTGGGAAGTTTCTTCAGGACTTTCATGATCTTTATTCATCGTTGGGGACTATGTGGCAAAATGAAGGGGCGCCGGCAATCTAAATGGGTAATTATCAAACGCATCAAGCTATTTTTGGATTTGTTCAAGCCCAGGACAATGATGTAAACAGCGGTCATAAAAGCGTCGCGATATATGGGAATTATAGTATTAGTGTCAGTTTTTCGACAGCTCCGTCCAAGGACTTGTTGATGTTGGTATTAGGGCAGTTAGAAAGTAAAATCAGAGTGGGTTCCGCGACAACCCCTATTAAAAATTGGTAAAAAAATGGAAATTTTAACGTTAATACTGCGTAATTTCTTGGAAATTTTAGAACGTTCAATTGCAAAGTTCATTATGGAGTTCATCCTTTGGACAAATTACATAGTAACAAAGCTCTGAAAAAAAGAAGCGATGTCATTTTTAAGACAGATCCGTCTTCTCAGCCTGGTAAACATTGGTTGGCCATTTGGCGTGATGCTAAACATATTCTTCATTTCGATTCGGGAAGGTGTTTCCCTCGCAAAGAAGTTCCTTCTGTTTTCGATAACATAACTTATAATAAGTACCAATATCAGGTTCAGAACACATTAGTGTGTGGTCTGTATTGTTTACTATTTTTAGAATCGATGAGTGACGGCTTGATCTTTGAACAATTTTTAAGTAAGTTTTCGATTTGATAGAATAAGTAATGATTGATTTGTATTGCGCTCGTTCGAGCGCCAAATTAAAAAGTTTTGAAAATGTCATAAATAGGGGTGATTTTGTTAAGTTTTATTCATTCAAGAATTAAAAAATATACAAACATAGCAGAAAAAGAAGCTATGCTCATGGAAGGCTGGGAGACGCAGGAATTTTCCCAGTTTATTCAAACTATAGAAGACGACGTTTTTGTCACCAACGATAAGCCTCTGCCAAATAAACCAGTGGTGGGAAAAGGCAAAGAAACCGGCCTATATCAAGGAGATTAGAGCTATTCATAAAAAACGTAAGCAACCGACTCCAAAAGCTACAAAGAGAAGAAAGAGAAGAAAAAAGAACAAAATCAAAAACAAAGGTGATTGAGGACATCTCGGACCCAGAATTGAAAACTTTGAAAGCCGTCAAAGTAATTGAAGATAGTTTTCAGGCTATCACATGCCAATATTGTGCCCCAACATTTACGACATTGCTACTCGCAGTGCCCCCATTCAATATTTCTTAAATAATGTACACGTTGTATCACGGTTCAACCATTCCTGAAATAAGCTCCGTACGTATGTACATGCAGTGTATGTATAATTGTACACTATATGTATGGGCTGTGGGTGCAGTAATACGTGACATTTGGGTGTTCTTAAGATGTTCGATTTTCCAAGATGTGGAAAATAAGAACATCGCTGATGTAAGGGCGCGAATCTTTCATGTGAAAAGCACCCAACAATAGACACCACCATTAAGCTTTGTCACGGCATCAAGAGGATGGATCCGGCTTCTTTTTCTCAACTTTCGTACCGCCTTACCCCTTGAAGCCTCAAGTACAAGTCATTCAACAGCCACTGCAATCACATGTGCTATCACAGATTCACCCAGCAATAACGCAGCAGGAGCAGCAGTAGCAACAACCGCAGACGCAGGCGCACAGAAAAGAGGTCCCGTTGAAATTCGGGAATGATGAAGCAAACGGGTTAGAGTCCTCGGGTGGAAATATCCTCTATCTGGATAACGGCGAAACTATACGGGTTCAATTACGCAAAGCGGTGTTCGGCAAGAAAGGGACTGGTGTAAAATAGATGGGCAAAGGTATTGCTTTGTCTTTCAAAGACTATGTGGCGTTGTGTGGTGAACCGCAGCAAAAACTGAGAAATGCCTGCAACGACTTAAGACGATAAGTCGCGCTTCACCATGCAGGTGGATACTAAGGATTTGTGGACATTGGAATTGGTGGACAGAATCATGCTTAAACTTTGTTACTATACCTATCAGTTGAAAGTTGATTTGCGGGTTGTGGATAATAATTGTAGTGGAGAAGTAGAATTCACAACCTCAGGAATTCAATTGGATCCAGCGACTTTTCTTGCGATGACCGGCCCTGAAGCAAGGGGGTGGTTAGAGGCGCAACATTTGATTTCGACAAAATGTGCCGATAACATTACGGCATTATTTGCGGATTGCTAAGTAAACATGCGCAGAAGAAAATCTCTTTCGAAAAAAGTTATAAAAAGTGACAACGAACTTCTAATTTTATCAAATGCATAGATGGCCTTAAACATCGAACAATTAATAAATACGAAACTTATTTGGAGAGGAAAAATTGCTAAGGGCGGTCATCGAAAACAAAGATGGCTTACAAAATTGAAGAATTCATAAGTGACGGTTTAACAAGGTCGGTTTTGGTAGTGAACGCAATATCACAAGACCAGTATGTTATTTGGTGAGCGACAAAATGTTGCGGGAGCTCATCGCCAAAAGGATATATCGGATAGATGCTGAATCTCTAGAACCGCCTTTATCTACGGTACTGAACGAAGGAGTAGGCTAAATGAAACAATATAATTTATTTACTGCACCATGGTTTAAACGGTATTACGGGAGATGCGTTGGCAATGTTCCATTTTGGACGGTTGTTCTTGGTATTACTTGAGGAGGTTTGCAATTTTAGAGGAGACTGAAGAATTTGGACATGGTTCGCCTAGCGACGCTTTCGAATTAGAGGACTGGCATCCGACTCAAAAAAATGACAGGTGTTTACAACGGAGGTCCGCCTTTTTCGAAAGCGATGGCAGTTGTTGGGCAATGCGGACGGGAAATCAAACATGTTCCTGTACAGAACGGGCGGCGACGGCTTCTATCCTTTTCAAGATTTTATTTCAGACATGCGTTCAAGGCGGCAGTGATGCTCACATAATCGACAAAAATATGGCACATAACGTCAATTTAACCGACGAGAGCGCCAAAATTCCCGAATTCTTGAGAAAATGTAGCGGTGTGACACCCGGTGATGGGCTATTGGACAAACTGTTAGCGTTTCATACGCAATTGTGCGCTACACCAGATGCAACATAACGGTGCGCTATTGCCATTTATGATGTGCTGGTGTATTTTCAAGAAATGATCGAAAAACAGATAATAGTTCTCATAAAGATTATTCTTATTGGAGGAGACAAGCATAATGGCCGTGACTATACAAACAGCACTTTTGTCGTGGACTGTATTGACACATGGTTCATTCTGATCGAAGATGCGTTCGAAAGAGCCGGTTATATCAAAGTGAATGAGGGGGACGACGATTGCGTTAAACCATTTGCGGACATTTTGATAGACATAAGTAAACTGGCCACTACGGTGCAATTGAACGGATTTTTGCTTAATAGTCTCACCGAGAGAGCTTTCGTACGGCTGAGGAGCGATACAAGAAACCCGACAAACATGCTGATCGCCGATGCAAATATGGTGCAGCCCCTCCAAATTGTGAGATCTTGCTTTAATTTGCATTACGTCTTGGCACCTGACATCATGTGCTGCGGCAAGAAGTCTGACATTAATCCTATCCACCTGTGGACTGGGACAAAACAATGTCTAACGTTATTTTGCGACCCTGGTGTGGGGTCAATTGACGACGCTTCGGGATTGGACTGGATAAAGTTTACGATTGAATCTTTTGAACATTAAAAAACAAAGAATCCGAACATTGAGATAGGGAATATGGAAGGACTGTGTTGTTATAGCTCCTATCTGTCAATCAGCTCTATATATCATGTAAATTTTCGAAAAGTAGTTACGTTTTTTTAATGTGTAAAAATAAGAAGTAAAAGTTCATCAAAAGTGCTAAGAAAAAAATAGAAAGTTCTGCTTATCTGTTGGGTGCTCAAAATGTATAAAAAGTCCTGCTCTGTGCAAATGGGAAGTTATTAAAAGAAAGTTCTGCTATGTCTAATGTGTGTGTGTGTGTAATGAAAGTAAAAATAACTTGACATTTGGGGAAAACCCATTTTTATGATATAGGGAGATTAAGCCATCACTTATTTTTTCTTCATTCGTATTTTTAGGATGGATCGTTATCAAATGCATCAATCGTTTAGTGAATTTATTGAAAATTTACCCCAGAAAAATGAGATTGATAACTGTGGAAGGATGTATAAAGGGAGATTTAGGATCCCTTTCATGTATCATTTAAGGGCCAGCGACGCCGGTTGTATGTCACTTTCAACCAAACCGAGCAACAGTTGTGAATGCTCTAATCGTGAAATTGTAAATAAACTTAGTCTCCGCTTGAGAAAGGACATAGTTAAATTTTGGTCGACCTATGCCGACCAACATGATTGGGACTAAAAGGAATTTTTAGAACGAGACAATCTTAAGTTATGCGTGCATTTTATAATTTGTTTTGATAATTTCAAACTTAGATAAGGCACTTAGATAAGGCACTGAGTGTATGTGACAATATATTAACTACCGAACGGTAACCATTTTAAACGTTGCGTCTGTTGTCATTTTTTGTTCGCCATGGATCGGAAATTAGTAAATGCCTTGGGAAGAGCGAGACCAGCCTTTGGGTGAATAAAGTTAACAAACGGCTTTACATGGACCTCCCCCTCCAACTAGGACGGTGGCGTAGAGGTAGAATTGGCAGCCGTCATGAATTGTTTGATGTTCGGATGGAGTGTGCCATTGACTTATCGGATTCGCAGTTTGCAGTCCTTTCGTATTTTTTACACAATTTTAATGACGCGGAACTGACGTTTCTGACAGAGGTTGGGAATTTATCGGTTATTCAAGTGGCAGGCGGTAGCAATGTTTGGCTGACATTAGTAGCAGAAGACGATGAGTGCTATTGGTTTATACTTAAAGGGCAGTGGTATTATATCCCCAGAAAGGATATGAATATACATACGATTCGCTGTTATATGGGAATTCGAAGGGGTGGTGCCGGGGGGTTGCAGCTGCAGCCGTCCGCTTTGGGTGTCAATGCCGGTCCTGTGTCTGATGCGGAGGACACATTCAAAATTCAAAAAGTAGCAAGTCGCTTGATTAAATTGTTTAACACGATTGCTGAAACTTGGTCTGTGGTCTTTAAACCCATAAAAATTCAAAAATTCATGAATGAGCAATTCAATGTGTTGATCGGCATTCACAAAATATTCGATGCTGTTTTCAAAGATCTTATTATGGGGTTCGACGACACGGACTTTATTTGAATACAACTGACTTCTGACAAGCTTGACTATAAAATTTGGATTCCTTCAACGCTGGTTTCTCAATTCCCTATCACACGCGTACTGGATTCTATTGCGCGCATTATGCAGAGCAAGCGTGAGGTCACACTCGATGTAAAATGCAATATTAGTGTCTCTAGGGTGCAAATGTCTGTGGGGTATGGCAAAGAATTAGGTAAAGCGATCAATGGTCTTGTTCAAATTCAACCAAGTTGTGTTGTTTACCGCTTGCTGTATACGTTGGTTTAAAAAGGGCAGAGTGGGTAACCGGGCAAATCACTAGAAATCAGTGGGACCCACAAACAAAAGGACACAGTCATTGGGGCTGCCTTGACTAAATGGGCCGAGTGGGGTGTCCCGGTCAAAGGGCCCTACACTCTAAACCATGCTAAGCTAAACAAATCCAGAAACATTTGCCATATCTCATGGAGATCTATTCTAAAAAACCGACAGCAATATTTTGGGAGGGACAAGGCAAAACAGCCTGTCGGCTTTGTAATGTTGTACAACGTCAAAAACATTATGATTTAATTTCGAGTATGCGTGGTTTTCTCAATGTTCATAAAGGCAAAATGATTTGCGATGTTTGTCATAAAACCCATGAATAATATTGCGCAACATAAATGTAGGGTTATCTGTGATTTGTGTAAAGTTAAACCGAAATCAAAATGCGCGGGGTATGAACTTATCCTGTGTTCCGACTGTCGCTGGTTTCATTATAACCGGGCTTGTTTTGATGCTCACAAATCGACACCGGCCAAATTAAAATCAAAGAACGCTTATTCGATTTGCAAACGCCGGAAAAAATGCGCTGTTTGCCACTTGCAAATTATCGTAGGCACGTTGGCTCATGTGTGTGGTAATTTTGTTTGCAAAGTCTGCAAACAGTTTCAGGGTGTTGATCACCACTGTTATATACAGGCAAAGGAAATTAAAGATGTTTCTTCCACCTATGGGGTAGAAGAAGATTATATGGACTTGGTCGAGGAGGCGGGAGGGGGAGGGGGATGGGTGGATCCCTTACAAGAAAATGAGAAAAAGATCGAAAAGGTATTCGCTATTCATAAGACCGTGTATTTTAATTTCGAGTCTATGCAGGTAGACAATGTTGACGGTGGTAAAACTCACGTCCCGAATTTGTGTGTTTGTCATGTTGTTTGTGAAAGATGCGAGGAAGATTCTATTTGCGATCATCCAGAGGAACGAATTTGTAAAGGCGAGGAGACGGTGAATGAATTCTGTGAGTGGTTATTGTTTGATGAAATGAAGTTTCTACTTGTGTTGCGCATAATCTAAAGGGGTATGACGGACACTTTATCATAGATTGGATGATAAAACACGGGTTGTCGCCATCAGTGTTTTAATGGCTCCAAACTAATGACAATGTCGCTTTCCAAAATAAGAATAAATAAAACATTTCGACCTAGACTGCGTTTCATCGATTCATACAATTTTATACCGCAGGCATTGGCCAGGTTTTCAAAAAACGTTTGGGCTGCATGAGCAGGAAAAGGAATTTTCCCCTCATATGTTTAATTCCCGGGAAAATAAAGACTATGTTGGAAAATGGCCGGGCAAAGAATGGTACGGCCCTGAATTTATGACGGAAGGCAAAGTTAAGGAGTTTGATAGCTGGTAGTATGAAACAGTCACAGGGGACCGGTATTCTCTAAATAAGGAGTTGCTAGATTACTACCGTAGCGATGTATAATTGTTAAAGTCCGGCTGCGAAATTTTTAGACGAGAGTTTGATACCATCGGGGGGTTTGATCTTTTCATTTACAACGTGACAATTGCCAGCGCGTGTATGCTAGTTTGTCAGTCGCGCTTTTTGAGGCCCAAACAGATTGCTATTGTGCTTAATGGCGGCTATTCCAAAAACAAAAAAACAGTCGCTCAAGTGTATCAAGTGGCTTGATTGGGTGAGGTTTAACAATCCCGGTCTTGACATAAAAAGTCGACGAAAGGGCGGAAAGGTCAGGGTGGCAAATGTTTTTGCGATGGCTACGCGCCGGCCAAAAAGACGGTGTATGAATTTCATGGTTGCTTGTGGCACGGTTGTGATAAATGCTATAAGGACCCCACTCAGAAATTACCGAGCGGTAAACAAACATTGGAAGAGGTAAATTTAATAACGCGCCAAAAAACGGAATGCCTGCGGCGTTACGGTTATAAGGCGATCACCATTTGGGAGCATGAGTGAGACGAGTTTCAATTACAGTCTCCCAAACTGCTACGTTGGTTGTCATATTAAGAGATGATTGAACAGATTAATCTCCGGGATGCTTTTTCCGGTGGTCGTACCAACGCTATCAAACTTCATTACTAAGCGAAAAAGGGGGCAAAATCATTGTGTCCATATGCTAATAAGTACGGAGAGTACCCCGTGGGCCATCCTGAGGTTTGCATCCAAAAAATGTCGATCAGGTTGGTGATTAATTTTGTCTGATTAAGTGTATCGTCATTCCTCATTTTGATTTGTTTCATCCTGTTCTGCTTGCGCGTATCAACGGCAAGTTGATGTTTCTTCTTTGTGCGATTTGCGCAAAAACCAGCTGTAAGACATGTCACAGTAAACACAAAGACGACAATCGTGCATTGACGGGGAATTGGGTCAGCTGCGAGTTGCAAAAGACCCTCGAAAAGGGATATATCGTGACGCACGTGCACGAAGTGTATCATTTTAATGAAACTTCAAAACACTGCTGCGCCGACGACGAAGGGTTCGGTAGCCAGACTGGTATTTTCGCAGAACACATTAATATGCTTTTATCAACTTTTACAAATGAATAGATATCATTTTCATTTCAATATTTGAAAGAAATAAAAGGAAATACATTTCACTTGAAATAAAGTCAACATAGAGTATTTTATTTTTACGTGGTGATCTAATAGTGAAATCTTTGAAGTTTGATAATAGTTATCAATGAAGATCATAACCTCTTATAACTTCATACAATCTGACCAAAACTTCAGTTTAATCCGGTAAGTTATCGTCTTTTCATAATACTTCTCGGTATATACCATAACCATTTGAGACCTGGGAGAAAACCTAGGCTTAATCTGATATTTACGTCTTTCTCGTTATATTAAAATGCAAATTCGTAAACATTTCATTAAGCAACGCATGTTTTCTTGATTTACTCCTTAAGTAACCGAAAACTCATATCCAATGTAATATCGACGCCTACAATAAATTTCCCAACCGTATTAAGTTTGACCCACACACTAATTACAAGAATGGCACATGTGAGGCATTATGGGAAATATCGCGTAATGGTGACTCCCATAGTTTATTCCTACTTCTTGGAGATATTTCATCTCATGTGTTTCCCATCTGTTTATGTAGCCACTATTTCTTATTTAACAGTTTAAGATGCAATGTTCTTAACTTCTCTTAATTTCAGACATTGAAAATGTAAAAAAAAACCTTCTCCAGCTTGAGGTTGGTAGGGGGTATGGTAACGATTAAATCTTTTCCATTATAATTATTTTTCCCCTTTTCAAAAAGAAATGGCAGAGGGATAATAAACAATGGATTTACAAAAGAAAATAGAGCCTATGTCCCATTCCCACAAGTAACTCAACAATTTGCATATTTGCTCACATAATCTATTGAAGGGCCAATTTTTAATCGCTTTTGGTGAAACCTTTTATTTTCTACGTGTTTTGGTGGATTTGAAATCAATTTAGCTAATTTTACCTCTACCTGTCCATATACCTTTAGATGTGAATAACTCTTCTTGTAAGAACATCAATAAGCCAATAATATCATTAAGTTTCTATCATTATTATCACGACAAACCATGAATGATCCTAAAGGCGTTGTTACTAATTCACAATAATAAAAAAAAAAAATAAAACTCACTTTATAAATAAATTAGTTTCAAGTTATGTTCCGTAAAGTGACAGTGAGCTAGTATGACTTCCTTTATTTCCAAGTAGTCAGATTTTGGTTTAAACGTATATATCTCCTAAACAGAATACGTGTTTTTGACAATTTTGTCACCATTGTGTTCCTTTAATTGAACCCTTTCATATGAGGAGTACTTGTTTGATCACTAACTAATCCTTGGGGATTTCTTTACCAATTCTGTTTTAAATTCTTGGTACAACATAAGACTGTAAATGTTCGAATACATATCCATTTTCCTTAAAAGCCATTTGTCGTGATTTTATCATGGAAGCGTGCATTTTATTCCAGCATACAGTAATTTATTCCAAGACGAATACTAATTTGCTAATCTGTAGAGGTGTAATCTGATGATGTATTATTATTTGACCAATCAAAGCGCACGAATAAGAATCTGTTTTACCGTCCATAATAAATGATAACTGGCCTATAACATAAATTAGAAATAAATGAAAAAATGCCAGATTAAATTGATAGGCATATTATCTTCATTAGGACGAAGGTCCCATGAAGGGGTAATGGAGGTTCTCGGAGAGAGGTTTGGGACGAAGCACCCACTTCTCAACGTTTCAACCAAACTGTGAATATGTAAGTTATAAATATAAATTCTCATTTAAAACAAACAGTTCTAAACGTAGCGAACTTTTTTTTTGACTGACTAAGTTATTAATTACTTTTATACTGTCCCTTATCTCAGAAATTACTGCACTGAGGAAAACAAACGATTGAGATAAGTTTTTCAAAGATATTAATAACTCAGTCGCCCTGAAAATCATGTCTTTGTTCCGTTAATTTTCCTTAAAACTCGAAAAAGAAAGAGAGAGAGAGAGAGAGAGAGAGAGAGAGAGAGAGAGAGAGAGAGAGAGAGAGAGAGAGAGAGAGAGAGAGCTGGACACACAATTACGAAAAAGAAAGAATAAGTAGCATGCTTATATATCAGAAGTGTTTTCTACGCAAACAATTTTATTGTATTGTCCTTGAAGTATCTAATCTGAAAGCTATATCGGATTCTGTCAGTTAAGAGATTGGCTTTCAAATAATTGCATATTCTAGCACGACAAGATGGTACGTCCCGGAATTAAAAACTCCGAAAGTAAAACAAAATAAACATTCTATCTGATCTGTATTCAACATCTTTCAAAATAGATATCAGGTGTCATTATGTCTCAAAAGTGAAATAATCAATGCAAGACCTAACAGAACACAATATCCTGGAGAAGAATGAGATTAGCGACAGACCCATCACAATAATTGAATGTCGTGATATTGTGGCAATATTTAGCAGATTGCTAAAACGTCTAATCAGGAGACATGTCTCGAACACTTGCACTGTTATTTTTTGGATTTGTTTTATTCCTTGTTGAATTCAGAGATACTGGTGAGCTAAAACATTTATTGCTATACTTCATAATTGCATAATAGGTCTTTACAACAAACATATTCGTTTGAGAAAGAGTAAACGATCGCCAAAAAAAGTATATCAATTTATCCCTATAAATACGGGTATTCACCGCCTAATGGAGGTATTAGATCCTAACCCAATGTTTAATAGTCAAATTATCCATGTCTTGAAGTGTCGCTTTATAGTAAAGAAATGAAGGAACCTAATTTGAAGGATGGGCCAAATCTTATGGAAATTGTCGCAAGATTAACATTTATTGCAATTAACCAAGTTGAATCTAAAGAAAACTTTTCCAACCCCATTTTGATTAATCAGGTTAATGGCTATATACAACTTTTTTCTGACCTGCAGATTTCTGCATATTTGTCAACAATATAATTTTCAAAGTTGGTTCGTGGAGTAAATATTAAGCTGTAATTGCTGTATAAAACTCTTTAATTTGTAGAAAACAAAGTACTGTACTGTACTGTACATTTTTGCTCTAGAATCCCTAAAAGTAAGGAATGCTTGACAATCCTTGAAATTTGACTTTTCTCCTGGATATGCAAAATATGGTATTTCATTTGTATGGAAACTTTTCTCAAATCTGTTTTTTTTAAATCTTCAGCAATCGGCACAAATAAAATGTTCTGTCGGTTCTTCCTATATCCAGTCCGCAAGCAACCCGAAAAAGTGGGTACTTTGAACTACCAAAAAAATTGGGGACTTTTATGTCTTACGTCATCGCATGAGCCTACACATTTGACTAGCCCACACTAAACGTATGGGGTTCCTCATTGTCCGTCCCAGATTGTCCGAAATTTCACTGGATATCCTAAAATTTTGAGAGACGGATAATAAATATATATTTAAAACGTTTTGCCGCTGTTTTTGAAATTCATTATCGCCTTTTGAGAAAATCAACAAAACAGATTGCTCAGTCATAATCTGTTTTATTGATTTTCTCAAAAAAACGACTGTGAATTTCAAAAGGCAGCGGCAAAAAGTTTTAGATATCTATTTACTCTAATCATTTCCAAAATTTCAGAATATTAAGTGAAATTTTGGACAATCCGGAGCGAAAAATGAGAAACCTCAAACGTTTAGTGTGGGCTAGTCAAATGTGTAGGCTCATGTGATGACGTAATACATCAAAGTGCCCATTTTTTGGGGGGTATTTCAAAGTACCCAGTTTTTCGGGTTGCTCCCAGACTGATATCACCAAATCTGGAAAATGTGGAAAGTGCAGTAATTTTGACTTCAAACGTTTTTAATTCTTAGTTCTGCTTGTTTCTCGAATCTACAGATAATGGTAATTGCGTGAACATTTGTTTTTACCGAAACTGAGGCGTAAGCATGAGGTCCAGTATTTGCCATAAGTCGCGTTGAATAAAATAAATGAGAATCCCATTCAGCCATTTCGGAAGAAATTTTATTTCTTTTTTGGAGTCAATAGACTGACACATTTGCTATTTCCACATCTTTTGATTCTTCCCGCATTATATTACTTCAATATTTAAGCATTTAGTGACAAACACACTACATACTATAAGACGCTAGCGCTGTCCAAACGGGAGGAGTGGACTCGTAGCTTTCTTTGCAGCTTTCTGGGCGATATTAGATTTCGAGGCAAGTAAGGCGTTTGAATAATAGTTTCCACAGCATTGCTGAGGAAAAGTTAAAGCACCCCTTTTTAACTCGTGGTTCCACGACGAATTCTATCACGATCATGTCCCCGACGGTGGGTCGCATGTCCCCACCCGACCACACCCTGACGCCGAGACTGCTATAGGATATCATTATGTTGCGTTTTTGAATATGAAAATTAGAGAACAAGTTGCAAGAACATGGATCATTCATCAATTTTGGTTGGTTTGCTACTCGTTTAAAGGAGCGCTCAGCTGAAAAGTGAGAAAGTATCATTCTGCCAGCACTAAAATAATCATATAATAGTGTTACACGTAACAGTACATTACACCATCGAAAACAGTTATCTAACTGATTTTTGCTCAATTTGTAATTGATTTTCAATTAATTTTATGTTCAGACATATGCGAAGGGGGTAGACATGTATGACAGTAAGAAACACAGCGCGAGATGAGGTTTTTCTTTGTTCATATTATTCGAAAATATAATACCGTTACCCTTCGGCAGTGTGTTCATTTAATACACTTCTTAAACTTGATAAGGACAAGTTTGTTTTGGAACAATCCTTTCTTTTGTTTTCTCAACACGCTTTTTACTATGCAATATAATATCCTTTCACTTATTTTAAAACTAGATCCAGTATAGAACACACAGGTTCTCCTGGACATATAAATCGTCCTAGTTAGGAAGAGTATTAACGTGTCCTAACATACATTGACTAAGATATGTAGTCACTGTATCCACACCTTATTGTACGTAAAGCAAGTTTTCTGTAAGCTTGGACGGTCTGGAACTGGCAACGTCATATTTTGACTATTGTTGGGTAGACAGCACGGAGATTTACTGAAATGATGAGTGTAGTTTTGTAATTTATCAGATTCTCGAAAATCGGGAAGAAAGGTTCGGGTTGAAGTTATATAAATCCCTGAAGTAGGCCCTCATTACAGTATTTTCATTCTACACTATATTATTATTATTATTATTTGTTTTATGTTTATGCAATCAGCCTTATCTGATGGGTGTCCATCTAACTGGCGTGAACACCAAGGGAAATGCTTCAAAACGTTTGCAGACAACGGTACCTGGATATCTGCCCAGTCGGCGTGTGAATCATATGGAGGTCATCTGGCAGTTATCAAAGACCCGTCAACCCAGGTAAAACTGCTAGTACATTGACGCTCATACACCATTCATGTACATATGTTTTAGTTTAATAATAAACGAATAATGGTGAGTCTTGTCCCTCATTTCCAAGTGCATACCTCAAACTGTTAATAACTTGGTTTTGACGTGCATTGAAAATATGGAGTAAGATTATGACCCCTTCCAAAGGTAATGATATGAATACGCCACGGACCTAAGGCAGATGAAATAAAATCAGGGAAGTTTACCCAGTTGTGTTTTGTTTCAATTGATATTTTAATTCTTACTGACAATATTGATATTTTATTCTCACAAACGTTTAAGTAGGATCAAAAATGACTGATCAACTTTTGAAGAATGATAAAGTGTTTTATTTTTTCATATGAAGAATGAAATGAATATTTACATGATAGAAAATGATATTCTTGCTTTTGCCGGCTTGTTAATAGAGTATGTGCATGTGACGTCACACGCATTCAGCTGGTACCTCTTAGGTACCGGAAATAAGTTGTTTTATTCATGCCCACTGTGCACGAACTACGCTACAGAACAGAGCAGTTGAAAGGCAGTTAGACTCTTAGACAGCTTTAGTAATCAAACACATTATAGAAAACCAAATCATGCACCGTCACATGCACATACACTATAGGTCCTCGTTGAGGATGTCTATAACATTCGAGAGAAAAGAGCCTGCAGTAGATCTCTACCTTAAAGTATTTTGAAACGTAATAAAAAATGATATGATACATGTACTTTATCATATTTTCCATTTAAAAAAAAGGTCAAAACATAACGTGGATATCATTTGTTTATTCTAATTATTTAGACACTGTTCGGTGATAAATTAATAATGATTCCAATAATGTCCTCTTTTTACTTCTCATGAGATTGATTTTAGAGTGCATCAGCTAAGAAGTATGGTCGTTGAATTTAAATTTTGCAACAGGCAACAGTCTTACAAAAGTAAAGACAAATTCCTGTGACCCTATTTACCACTCTGTTTCTGAAGAGGATGAAATGTACATAGATTTATCTTGTGACCAAGAACTATAGTCATACAATGGAGTTTCATGTAATTGTAATGAATTTCATTAAGAGCAATGATTTTTATCAAAAATTATTAATACACGGAAATACGTTTACGATAGTGCGTAAAACCTAAGTTCATATGAAAAAGAGGAAAAGGAAAAAGGAAACTTTGCGAATTCAAACTATTATATAATATTTTGGTTGATATAAGTCTTTTTTTCAAAAAGGCCTAATGGAGGATAAACGTAGAGATCCTGGCGAAGCAAACGACAGTCATCTATTTCTTGAACCAACTATATTATTAACCAATGATATATTATCCAAACATACATTAACCAACCAAAAAAAAAGTGTCCAAAACAGTTGAAGGATTAGTTTAGTGGTCAGGCATGTCCATCTTATATAAAAGATGACTTCAAAAGAAACAAAAAGGTGATAAAAGCATTCAAAAATCTTATTCCGTTTAGAAGATATTCAAGTTTAAAATTTGGTATAATATCAATAGAAACGACTGAAATCAGACTAGTTGTGATGTCACAGCCTCAGATTCCTCAGTGTCCTTATGTATTTTAAAGAATGCTTATTTAATTTTTTCACTATTTAAATTATTTTTCCTCAAACTTTTTTCAGGTGGTATTTTATAAATACCCTTCCTAGATTCAGTTTTACTACTTTTTTGACATACCCCATGGTTTTTAAGCCTCAAAATCACAGGACAAAATATAATAAAATACATAAAGATTTTGAGGAATCTGAGGCCATGACATTACAATTAGTCTGATTTCAGTCGTTTCTACACAAATGATACCAAACTTTAAACTTAAATATTTCCTTAACGGAATAAGATTTTTGAATGTTTTTTCCACCATTTTGTTTCTTTTGAAGTCCTCTTTTATATTAAATAAACATGCTGGACCCTTGAACTAATCATTTAATGCAAATCAATATTCAATTCTTTGAACATCGTTCTGTTATATTTTAGTGGCAACTTAAGTAGAGTCCTCCAACCGTTCTCATAAGATTTATTTAAGACTGCCAGTGGCGAAGTAAGCTTTCGAAAAGTGGGGGCGGATTTTTTTAGGCGACAATCCTCAACTTATATACATATGTCCGCTCCCCAAGTGATAAAGTAAAGTAAAAGGGGAACTTCATTTTCAGAAAGGGGCACTTTTCCAATAGGAGCACATTCCCCCGGGCACATGGGACTGACAAAAGTCGCCAGTTTCTTACTATTGGGTCACTACTTGGGGCATTTCATTTTGAAAGAGGCACATTTGTAATTATCTTTTAAGCGTGGGATTATTCTACCTGTTCCTGCACCCTTGACACTAATTGAGGGGCACTTTTTATTTCCAAAAGGGGTATTTTTGCCATTTTTAAGAAAAGTGTAGGGGTACGGGTTCCATGCGCCCCGGTTCACACACCGATGAAGACTGCATATGTGCGGTTGTTATATATTTTTTCTTTATATTATAATTATATCATTTATTATTATTTTCTTGTAAAACTAATATTAACTTGACAAATCTTCCTAAACAGGAGCGCAACAATGGAGCAAAGATGTTGGTAATAAAGTTTAATGGAAATACAGTATTACAAAGTTAAATTTAGGCAAATTGTATAATAAACCTAAACAGAAATAACATTGATTGTCAGTCACTTTGTCCAAAGAGGGAATATGAATTGAATTGAAATTGAGCTTCAAAGAAAGTTTAATCTATAATCCCGAAACAATTGTTGATTAACATTTTAAAAAATTCTCTTTTTTTGTTACAGTTTATGATTACAAAAATTCGTGGAACAATTGGAACACAATGGATAGGCTTGAAAGCACAAAAGCCAGGAGAAAACAGTTTCATGTGGATAGATGGAACCTCAGTGTATACGTAAGTATGAAACATATGAATCATCAGGCCTATAGCCCAATAAAAGGAACAGAAAAACTATTATACACAAGGATTGAAGATTGAAAATTTCCTGCGCTTCTAATGTGGATTGATAAAAGTTACTTGGATTTTTATGGCAAGTCGACATTTTTCTTTAAAACTGATTATACAACATTGATCTCTTCCTTCCAGAAACTGGGCTGACGGGGAACCAAATGATCCTCAAGAGTCGTGTGTGGAAATGATGCCCAGTGGACTTTGGAATGATTATCTTTGTAATGTATCATCGGAGATGGGATACGTCTGCGAGAAAAACAATTGTAAGTGTCTGTGTTATTTTACAATAGACTTTTTCAAACCGTTTTTTGCCGAATGTTAATATTTCAAAACTTGGACCAATTATTTGGTGAGGGAAGTTTCTTTTTGATCCAATCAGCTGCAGATGCTGGAGAAAAATGCTAAACTATTCACTTGGTTGGTGCCACGTCATATCCGGCAGATGACGTCATTTGCTGGAGTGAAAACAAACCTTTTCGTGATACACGTGGGCAAGTCCGTATGCGTTTACTGTGTGCGGTACCTATGGCATGTAAACAAACAGCTGATCTTTTCGGTTTCACTCCAATGCGGGGAGAATGCGCGCGGCTGCTATGCGGTCTGATGACCTCAGGTCACATTTCCATCCAATTGAACAATGCGTGTATGACTAGAGCGTATAATGGAAGTTTTATACGCTTACCGTGCGTAAATTGCGCAGAAAATTTCCCCTATCACACGATTGGTCCTTTATGGACACGTGAATTTCGGCCAAGGGACATGATTTGAATTTGTTTTTTGAAAATTTCCGATTCAGATTTGGAAGGGCATATATTATGCAAGTTAGTAAATTACCATTAACAAGATGAAATCTAAGAAAT
Organism: Chiridota heheva; assembly: GCA_020152595.1. Taxonomy (NCBI): domain Eukaryota; kingdom Metazoa; phylum Echinodermata; class Holothuroidea; order Apodida; family Chiridotidae; genus Chiridota; species Chiridota heheva. The sequence continues at coordinate 519,381 of JAIGNY010001933.1, read as the reverse complement.
GGCATAGTCAAATTAAAATACTTACAATTTGTGAGGCCGAAATAGCAGATTTTCACAATTGTTATAAAGTTCTGTTTTTCTTCATCAATGCCATCTTTGATTAATCATTTTCTTGTTTTCGGTAAAACACAATGAAACACAAACTACAATTTGTTTAAATGTAAGATGTCTTCTTCATAATCATTTTTTTTTTTAAAGTGACAAAATATGAAATTTCATATATGTAAATATGGATTTACGTGATCATACATATACATCGTTCAATTACTTTGATAAAGCCAAATTCAATCATTTGTATTATTGTCCTTTTGTTATTGCTGAACAATCTTCATTAATTAAGCCAAGTTGCTTCCTCATGTACAAGCGAAACTGATGGCGTGATACGCTTTCTAGAGTTGGAACTAATTAAAACTACGTATTTCAATCATTAATTTTAAAAGTGGTGTAGTTATTTGATTTAAATTTTTGTAGAACAATTTAAACCTACATAGGAACGAGAAATTGAAACAATCTACATTTTCTTCTCTTCTTAACTTTTTATACAATAATATATGAAATACCCAAGTCAGAATCAACATGAAACATGTGCTTCAGCTGTTTTGCTCGTCGGTAATAATGATGTACCACAAATCACAACTAAATGTATAGCTTATCAGTAAACTTCAGTAAATGAGTTGTAGTCCAACAGCTTCCCTTGTAATATTACACAAACTTGGATATGTGGGGAAACAATCCGTAGCTTTGAAGATATGTTTGAAATTGTATTTTAATTGAAGAAGAAAAAACAATGACTGATAAATATATGTAGGTGAGCTAATACTAAGTTGTCATTTCTTTATTACAAGTAATTTATTCATATGAAAATATTTGACTAAAGAAACAATTAATAATTCGAAATTAATACCAGTTGAAACCAGAACAGATTATGTTCCCTCTTTCGAATCGAAACTCTCATAGTTTATCGACTGGGCTCCACAGCTGCAGGCCGTGCTACAAAGTCAAAAACAATATTTATACAAGCACAAAACGAACGAGGAGCGAGCACGGACAAGGGGAGCCAACGGCCATACGAAAAACAAACCCGACAACAGTCAGGGGACACACAAGTAAAAACGTGAACACAAAGGAGTCGTTTCAGAGCCACCCCACTCTAGGTAAACCACAAATGGTAACTACAAGTAAACACCATACCAAAAATACCTAGGGTGGAACATAAAAATAACACCAACTAGAGAGATATACAAGAACAAAAAGACTAGGCTAGGCCAAAGAAAATCTGAATAAGAGTCGCCGAAAAGGGGCCTTTCACTTTAAGCTGAATGATATTCGAGAGGATCAACTCTTCTTTATTAATACAAGTTTTTAAAAAGTAATTATCAGTTGCGAGACGGTTTTTACAATGATTATTAAGAAGTAAATCAATTCGTAATTGAACGTTGGGAAGGGAGTGTAAGTCGACAAGTGCTATTGGTAAAACCCAACGAGGTATGTGGAAAATTATTTGTGGGGCATTAATTTGAATTTGCTCCAGTTTAAGACGATTAGCGTTGGAGAGTAAAGGGAAAACAATAAACGAGTAATCAATAAGAAAGCGAATAAGACTAGTGTAAAAAATTAAGGTTGTAGAAGGTGAGGCTCTAGGATTGTAAGCTGTCCCACAAATAGTAAATAATTGAGAAGTGCGGACTTTGAGCTCTGTAATCAAAAAATCAAAATGCGGCCTAAAATTGAATCTAATATCAAAAGTGATACTCAAAAACTTAACTGAATTATAATTTGGTATAACAGTGTCATTTAAACTAAGATCGGGATTGAAACAAGACGACGACGAGAGAAAACAATATATTGAGATTTAGAAGGGTTTAGGAACATTCTCCATTCACTGCACCAGCATTGAAGAAGGTTAATGTAAAATTGCAAATCATCTCTGGCGGCAAGAAAGTTTTTGGCCGACGACCAGACAGCCAAGTCGTCTGCACACTGAGAAATATAAATGTAGTCAGAAGATGGGTTCGGGATGTCGTTTACAAAAATAAAGAACAAGCAATGGACTAAGTGGGCTACCCTGAGGGGTGCCCTTATTTATGACCAATGGATTAGAAAAAAACATTATTAATTCTAAAGCGAATTTGTCTGTTGGATAAAAAGTCTGCAATTAAGCGAATAAATTTGACTGGGAGGGAGATCTTATTGAGTTTAAAAAGTAGACCATTGTGCCATAACTTATCAAAAGCCTTTACGGCATCGAAAAAGGCAGTAAACACAAAATATTTTTTTTTGAAAGGTTTAAAGCAATATGATGAGATAACTTGACTATCTGATCTGCGGTACTGAAAATTAACGGAACCAGCTTGAAAATTATTAAAGAAATTAATATCGTTAAGATTAGTAGTGAGCCTAGAACAGATGACCCTCTCAAGAAGTTTACTAAGAACAGAAGAAAGTGTAATTGGTCTATAATTTTTTGGTTTTAAATGATCCTTTTCTGGCTTGGGTATAAGGATAACTTGCCCCGTTTTCCACTTAATAGGAAAAATACCAAATTTAAAACAAGTACTGTAAAGTTGACAAAGAAACTATTTAAATTTAACAGAACACTTTTTAATATGTAGGTAAGTTACGCCACCCCCCAGGGGCCGTCTGCTTAGTATTCCTGAGAGCTTTTTCGAGTTTTAGAACGGAAAAATAATTAAGTAAATGGTGATTGTCATCTCTCTCGCACTTAAAATTACAATAGAGCTTCGATTTTTTTTTCTTTCGAACAAAATTATTAATATAATTAAAATGATAATCATCAAAGAAATTATCAGAACAACCCGTGGAGAGGACAGAGTCAAAGTAAATACGAAAACAATTGGATCTCTTGAGTTCAGTAGAGTAGGTTGAGTTATTATAGTTTAACGGAGTAGAATTATTTTTAAATTTAGATTTATTTAGTAGGTTGTTAATACTTTTCCAGAAATGATGACTGTCAGACTTATGGTCCATTTCAATACATTTATTATAAAGAGTTTTGATTCTTAAAGCGTTTAATTTTAGCACTTATTTTCCTACAAATAGCATTAATATTGTGTTTAAGTAAGTGGCATTTATCTTTATTAGAACTCCTGCGTAAACGCCTGCAAAATTTAATTAAATGTACAATATGCTGAGGTAAAATAGTTTATTTCCTAGCATTGCTAACTGAAGACTTAATCGGAATGAACTTAGAACTGGCCGAGATGATTGATGAAGTAATAAAAGAAACCAAAGTGTCAAGCGTACCAATATCAAAGGACTTACAATGTAAATTATCAATGCTCGAATCTAAGGCTGACGAAAAATCTAACCAGTCAGCTCGAGTGAAATCAAGGCAGTAGGTCAAAACTATACCAACGTTATCACAATTGAGACTACAAATAATTGGTAGGTGGTCGCTATCAAGACCAGGACCAACCTGAAAAAGACGAGAAGTATTTGTAAAGACTGTTACTGATTAAACATAAATCCAGGATGCAAGGTTTAAAATTGATGTTAACATGAAAAAAGTTGGGGTATTATCATTAATAAGTTTAACGTTATTGTTGAGCATAAAGTCGACAATTTTGTTGCCTTTGGGGAGTCAAAGGAATCCCACCAAAGAGTATGTTTAGCATTGAAATTGCCAATAATAATAAAATAACTGTGATTAACGATATGTCTATTAATCAGACCAGTAGGGAAAGATTTATAAGAGCAAGGTAGATATAAGCAAATAACCAATAATTCAGGAATGTCGGGAGTGGGGATTGTAATGGCGATTACTTCAAAATTATCAGATACTTTTGTATAAACTAAATAAATTGTTGTCAACTGCTAACGCAGAACCCTAATAACCATTGGGGTTTACAGTTGTAACCAAATTATAACCTGGGATATGAAAGTTTTGAGGGGATTTGAGTAGTCTCATTAAAACCTGCAACGGAAATGTTATTAGATCAAAGAAAGTTAGTAATTTCATCTGATTTATTGGTGATAGATTTACAATTTAAATATCTAATTTTCATAAAGTGTAAGTATGTGAATTGATAAGATCGTACTGGATGCTCCAAACAACGCATAACAATAACACATACCCTAGAACACTGAATCCAGATACAAGTCTCCATCACCAATGGAGACAGATTTGAGAATATCGTTTGGAATAATATCTTTAAGGTGTTCTGACGCCACCTGTACACAAAGATTTGGGATAGTTGAAGAAGGAATTTGGGATAAATTAACAGTTGAACGAAACTTATCTAGAAGATCAGCAATAAACACAAAAACTTTCTCTACTAATTCATTAACAACTTTAGTCAAAATAGTTGAAATCAGAGGGGTAAGGTTATTTTCAACTTCTGTTTAGATTCTATTAGACTGA